>JAABOM020068299.1:25143-38608 GCA_011800125.2 Solanum clarkiae | reverse complement strand
CCCCCCCCCCGGTGAGGGGATTGTGGTATGTATCCCAACAGTATGGTAGCACGGCCCTGCCACCCCCCGAGCGAGGCGATTGAGGTATATACCCCCCAATATGGTAGCAAAGGCCTACCACCCCCCAAGCGAGGCAATTGATCAGCTTCCAATACTATAGATGCCATTAATGAAATCATCATAAAGTCATGTAACTCATATAGCATAAATTAGGCTTTCAACAACTCAAGAAACCTTAACCGGACATTTTATCAAACTGTTGGCGATTGTGTAATGCTAGTATAAAACCATGTAATTCAGTACTTGGTAATACCCTCAAGCAATATACATCAAAACCCTTCATCAAATCACATAATGGATCAAAGATTCATAGTCCAAAACATGCTTAAACAATCACACTTTCATAAAACCCCAACATAGTTCATAGTCAAATTCATAATAAGTAAGACCCATAAGTAAATCAACTTAAAAATATGCAATTTAGTTAAAAAGGAAGGTTGGGCACCTTGGGTGAAAGGACTCAATGGTTGAAACCCACATACCTTAGCTTTGGAGTTTTTCTTAGAGAAGATTTGAATGGAGACTTGAAGCTTGAATGAAATCCTTAGATCTGTAATGCGATTGGGACACTTGAATTTTGGATGAAATATTTGTCTATGTGTTAGAGAGGGTTTTTGGGAATGTTTTTGAATGATATGGGTTGAAAATGACTAAGTATAGGTGTTTTTATGTATGAGGAGGCTTATAGGTGTTTTTATGTATGAGGAGGCTTAGGCCCAAGTCCCAAAGGCCTTGGACTAGAATAAAACAAAACTGGCTAAATTTAACACTGAGGCATGCTCCTAGAACGCCATGCTTGGGGCGCAAAATCTTCTCTGGAAATTGCCACTTGGATTTTTGAATTTTGACGTGGTTGCTCTAAAATCGGAGTTAGACCTATTTCTCACTAAATTTTGCCCTTGGAACAAGAATATGAAGTAGGATTTTCGATATCACGCAGAGATTTTGAGATATATGAAAATTATAATTTCGGGCACTTTTGAGACATATTTTTGGGCATTATTTGGGATCGTTTCATCTTCGATCATCCCCGACCATCCCCACTGATTTTTTGGCCAACATTTCGACCATTCCCCATTGTTTTTATGAAGTGCTAGAGCTCCTAGGGCTTCCCTCCACTTTGGTTTTCACTGGTTTCGTAGTCACTAGACTCTCGGTCGAACTTTCGATATGCCTTCCTCATTGTAACTTCATTTTTTGATTTTTGATTTTTGACTTATGAATATGGCGGAGATTGGAATCATTATTTTTTTCCCTTACTAGTTGGACATCTAATATGTTATCAGAATAGCGTACTTCACTTTTAGTTGATTCCTTCGCACTTATATTGTATGAAATATTTGTCCCATGTCCATACGATTAAAAACATGTGAAATTCAATGTTGTGTGTTAACGAATTTTGCCAAAATTGAATAGGCAATGGAATAATATTTTTGTGATGTAATGGAATATATATATATATATATATATATATATATATCATGTACTGTGTTGGTCATGTAGATCGGATTGATTGGTCAGTGTGGATATAATTGTCATATTTGGACTTGAGTTTTACATGTGTGGTTTGGGTCATGATTGAATTTTTTGTCATGGGCTGAATGATTATGTTGGGTATATTTTGGAATTTATGGGCTATGTTTTGCATGTCACTAGAATCTATTTGGACTAAATTTTGTTTGACCTGTTAGCTTGGACTAGACTAAATATTGTGTGACTGTTTAACTCCTTGTTGACTGGGCCATTAGCTGGAGTAAGTATTTTTATGTACATTTGAATGTGGAGTTGGACTTGAAGTTTTCAAAAATTATAAATCCAATACCATAAGAGTCTTTTTTTACCTGGGGTTCAAACCATGGACTATAATTGCCCCTCGTGAATGGGTTCTAGAAACTTGAATATCTCAAGTTCAACAGGATGAACATGTTTACAAGTCGTAGTTCAAACTATGGGCCGTAAATAGTGCTCGTAATATTTATTCCTGCATTTCTATTTTTCCATGTTCACAACCACGACCCCATATAGGACCTGTGATTTAAACAAGAGTCATGACTGAATTTATAGTTGCATTTCCAGTAATCTAAAATATTTTTACCTTGTCTCCATGATGTCCTTCTACAACCCGCATTTTATTCTACGTCCCACACATGCCTTCGTAGTTCCTTCTATGCTTAATTTCTGTAAAGTTTTGGTTTGATTGTTGCACTTTCTTAGAATCACATATGCTTGTAATAATCTTATCTACAGATATTATGGGTCCCCGACCATGACGTGAGGATATTTAGGCTCTACGAGATAAACTTTATGATGAGTCAATGGAATCAGAGATGAGTGGCTTAGTAAAGGAGCTTGTCGTCTATCTAAATGAGGACATTGAGCAACGACATACACGAGCAATATATTAATAGTTAGTACCAGCCTAGCCACTATAGCACAGCCTCCCCAATAGGAGCTGAGAGACTCTGAGCAAAGTAATTTCATACAGGTGACTAGCTCCGGAGTGGGGTTCCAGTCCAGATCCCCAGACTATGATTGGTCAGGTTTGGAGGAGGTGTCTAGATCTAAGTTTGACGGGCCAGACAAGTCCATCACTATTCCCATTCATGTATTCGACTAGTCTAGACAAAGGTGCATCTAAGACATGGTCGTTATCTATTTTGAGGACTTCTGATAGGATGACAGAGGCCAGCACACCCGAACTATATTTGAGGAGCCCTGAATACTAACATTTGAATTTGACATTATGCCAGATCTCTGAGATACACTTGTTCGATACATACTAGAGTGGTTAAAACCATTATCAGGGAAGTATTCCTAGACATTGGTTCGAAAGTCCTGTGCTTCATATGCTGCCATCCTGATTGAGGCCACTCTAAAGAAGGCCAAGCCTATAACTCTGCCTCGATTGACCCAAAACACTAGTTTGTGACGTTTGTGTTAATCATTCAGAGAATACATTCGAGCGCCAACTAGGTTTTTGACACCACTCTATTGTAAATACCTCGCTCAAATTTGCCAGCAAGGTTTGGTGGACTGTGGTCTGCACTCACATCTTGCTGACTCAAGTGGACAATTTACTCATATTAGACTGCACCGTGCTTGTAGCCAGCATCATAGCTTGTTATCATATTGATTTCGTTCACTGCATAGTAGAGGAGATACACAAGTAAGCACCGAGAGGTCGACATCCTTTTGGTTCCCTTGCTTGGTCCATAGGTTACATATGGATACAGTGATGGAGATTATCCCCAATGTTGACCTCATAATTATAGTTCAGAGGACTCAAGATGCTGTCCTGATGAAGGCTGATGAGAATCCCATTACACAGAGGCGAGCACCACATCCGCCCAATCAGATTGCTTGAGCTGTTCACCGAGCCTCCATATCTTGAGGCTGCCACCACTACTACTACCTTTACTTATGAGTTTGACTGAGCCCATAGATAGATGTTTAGATAGTGATGGGCCCCACTTCCACTTCCTCCACTATACCAGAGTCTGTGCTGACACTTCCCCAACCTGTGAGTATAGTTTACGTATCCATGGAGTCCATCTACAACTTGCTATGGTAACCAGGCCTAGATTGAGTCCCAATTGACTTAGTTATTACATTAGATCAGGCATTGGTTTTGCAAGGCCATTTTTGAGCCGGAGAAGCGCATGACAGATCACTACACGATCACACTTGATCAGACTATTTTAGTTCTACACGTTTGTGTTGATGCATTTGGGAGGAGTATGGAGGGTCACCTTAGTGCAACTCAAATTCTATGTCACAACCCATGTTTAGAGCCTAGATGTGACACGACGAATGAGGAACTCGAAGAAACCCCAAACAAGCCTTTAGCATACGAATACATATCCTTGATAGCTGAAGCAAAGTAATAATCAACAAGAGATATAAATAGGGAAATCGGGACTAAAGAAAAGTCTTTGATAATCATAAAACATTCAAGAGCCGAACTCATAGCATAAATATATCAATTGTTCCAACAACACCTCCAACATAGACTAGAGCAGGGGTCAGTACACTCTCCGTGCTCACCCCTATAATAACAACTATTCAACATAAAGAAGTCTCTACATAGAAAAAGTAGTAAAGATAGTATCCTCGAACTTGAGGACTCACCAAAGCTTATCTTTAAAGCACCAAACTAACCACGTGGAGGATGATCGAGAGGTTCTCCGGTTCATGCATGGTAACATCCCATAGGCATAGAGTATGCGTTAGTACGTTTGAATGTACTAAGTATGTAGGATACAATGCAACAAAATGCATAATCATAAGAAATAAATAAGTATAATATCAACGTGGCATGCATGATCAATGCTTGAAGTGAAACATGCTTATAAATCATATGACTTTCAAATATTGATTACACCTATGGGAAGAGACCATAACCAACATACCTCAAGAAAACTATTACTTGGAATCCAAGGAATGTCACCCCTTTGGTAAGGGTATCCACCCATCAAGGTGGTGGTATGGGCAAGTGTCACCCCCCAACAAGGTGGTCGAGGAATCCACCCCTCAACATGGTGGTATGGGCATGTCACCATCGAACAAGTTGGTCGAGGTATCCACCCCTCAACACGGTAATTGGGCATGTCACCCCAAGCAAGGTGTGGTCTACTGGCAACACTATAGATACTTTTCATAAATTTAATGCATACATGTAAGCCCGTAATCATCATAAAGTCACTTAAATCATAAACTATATAATAGATCATCAATAACTTGAGAATCCTTGTCAAGACATTCTTTCAAACACTTGGTAGGTGTATAATACTAGTTCAAAATCATGCATTTCAAGAGTGAAATAAAATGAGAAAAATTCAATGTAAATCAATTCACTAACATACAATAATATGCTCATGTAAGATTCCTTGAGATCCATCATCAAATCTCATAGTAGATCATAGTTTCAAAACCCAAAACATGCATAGTCTCAATAGACAAAATTAATTTATGTATAAGGTTGAAGTAAATACACATGCATAATTAATCAAGATTTCATAAAACCTCAAAAAAATAAAACGACACCAAAAAGTGCCCGAAAATGTACCTCATAAATGCACAAAATTTAAAATTTCATATGTCTAAAATTTCGTTCATTATTTTGAAAATTCAACTTCATACTCTTGTTTAGGGAGTCAAAATTAGGGGGAATGGGTCTAACCCCAATTTTAGAGAAACCATATTATATTATGATTTTTTTTCAAGTTAGCACAAAATAGTGTTGTTTCTGCATTCCCTAGGCGACACGCACAAGCTTTAAAATTGGTCCAGTTTTGGACTTCGGTGCAAGACTTTTAAGTCTTGGCCCTAAGTGTTCCCAAATGTGTTTTTACCTATACTTAGCCTTATTTCACCCTCATATCATCCTAAACATTTCCTAATAACCCACAGTCCTATATTTCTCTCAATATTAAAGTCTCAAACCCCTCGTCCCAACTAAGGTTCTCCTGCAAGGTTCTTCTTCAAGCTTCAAATCTACATCTCCAATCTTCACCAAGCTCATCTCAAAGCAAAGGTATGTGGGTTTCTTTCATGGCTTCCTTTCACCCATGATACGCAAGCCTTTTTTCACTCAAATTGCATGATTTAAAGTTAATTTACAAATTGGTCTTGCATACTATGAAATTTACTGCACACTATGTTAAAGCTATGTGAAATTGTGACTGTTTTGCTATATCTTGAACTATAAAACTTTGATATTATAAGATTTTATGAGTGGTTTTGATGTATATTGCTTGAGGGTGTTGCAAGGTATTGATTAATAGATTTACAATGGATTTTCTTGCATGATTTCATCTCTATATTTCATGGTTTTATACTAGCATTACATACCCTCTAAGTATTTGATAAAATGTCCGGGTGTAGTTTCTTGAGGAGTTGAAATCCAAAGAATAAGATATGATATGATTGACTATATGATGATAAAATGAGCTTATGTATATGATATACTCTATATAAAGTGTTGCATTATTCCATACGCAATACATGGGGGGACAAGAGCCCGGGTAACCAAGGTGGGGGTTTGTACTCATCAACCATATGAGGGGATTGTACTTCTTCACCATGTTGATAAGGTATGATTAACATCAACCATGTGAGGGGTTCGTACGACACCTTCAGGTTTATAGGATGAAACCATCATCAACCACAAAGGGGTTTGTACCTCGAAAATCTAGCTTAGTCTCTTCTACAAATATGATACCATTATGAGCATTAGTTACTTAGCATGGTTTACTTATGCATTGATCATACATACCATACTATTATATTATGTCTATTGCCTATTTTTACGCATTTTGACTATGATGCCTAATTCTTGTTGCATTGAATCACGACCCAAGCCTAGGGCCTAAACGTGACACGGCGAGTGGGGAACCCAAAGGTACCCCAAACAAGTCTCTTAACTTGTCATCTCACATCCTTGGTCACAGAAAAATACAAAAACACATAGATTGGGAATAGGGACAATGGGACTAAGGGAAAGCTTGCATTAATGCCATAATCAAGAGTCAAGAGTCAAAGCTCATACATAAATACATAACATGTCTAACAAATACCTCTAAATACATAGATAGAGCGAGGGCCAACATAAAGTAATTGAGCTCACCCTCATAGTCAAATTGAACATAAGATAGTGTCTCAATAAATACATAAGAGAAAAACGTAAACCAAAGTCCCCGAAGTGGCGGACTCACAAACAAGCTTGAAATAGCACCGTCTAGCCATGTGGAGGAGGATGATCAACTTGGGCACCGGTTCCTACATGGTGATATCATGTAGGCAAGTGTATGCGTTAGTACATTTGAATGTACTAAGTATGTAGAATGCAATGCAACAAGAGACAAGCTTCATAATCAACATGCACAACAATTGGTAATGGGCATGAAATAGCAATATGTGATGTATGATCAATGCTTAGGTAATCCGTGCTCATATATAATATCATATGTAGAATTGACCAAGATAGCTTTCAAACATTGGTTGGTCGATGATGGTCACACGCCAATCATCAAAGGTGGTGAAGTACAAACCTCTTACATGATGGATGAGTACAAACCCCCAACTCGGTTGATGATGGTCACACCCCAATTATCCTAGGTGGTGAAGTACAAACTCCTCACATGGTTGTGTATGGTCTAATACGATACTTTATATAGAATTCATCATGCTCATAAGCTCATTTCATCATCATATAGTCAATCATATCATATCTCATGCTTTGGACCTTCATTTCCATAAGAAACCATAACCTGACATTTTATTGAACACCTTGGGGGTATGTAATTGGGGTGAAAGATCAAGCACTTTAGAGGTGAAATCATGCACGAAAACAAGGGGTAAAACCTTCAATCAATATCTTGCAAAACCCCCCAAGACATTCATATCAAAACCCTTCATCAAATCCCACATTAGATCTAAGATTTGAAGCTCAAAACATGCAAAAACAACTATACTTTCATGAACTAAAATCACTGTGCAGTAAATTTCTCAATATACAAGACCCACATGTAAAATCAACTCTAAATCATGTATTATTAAGTAAAAGATGGTTTAGGCACCACGGGTGAAAGGACCCAATGGTTCAACACCACATACCTTAGCTTTTGTGAAGTTTTAAAGAAGACATTGATGGAGATTTGAAGCTTGGGTGAGATCCTTGAAAAAATCCTTGAGTTTGGCCTTGAGTCTGGGACTTGAATTTAGCGTTAGAAATGAGTCTAAGTGTTTGGGGAAATATTGGGGAATGTTTTTGTATGAAATGAGAGAGAAATAAGGCTAAGTGTAGGTGAAAATACATTTGGGAAAACTTAGGTCCAGCACTTAGAAAAATCTGGGCGAACTAGAAATAGACAATGTAGGAAAATACACCTCTCCGCGTCGCAGAGAGGTCGCGGACCCTTACAGGAA
Organism: Solanum clarkiae; assembly: GCA_011800125.2. Taxonomy (NCBI): domain Eukaryota; kingdom Viridiplantae; phylum Streptophyta; class Magnoliopsida; order Solanales; family Solanaceae; genus Solanum; species Solanum clarkiae. Next base: position 30,622 of record JAABOM020068299.1, on the reverse strand, counting down.
ATTGCACCAAGTGAAATTTCATAATTCATTTCCTTTGTTTTAAATTCGAGGTTAGACCCTTTTCACCCTAATTTGAACCCCCTGAACAAGAACATGAAGTCAGATTTTTTAAATTCCAAATGGATTTTTAGATACATGGAAAATAAGTTTCTGGTTACTTCTGAGGCACGCATTCGGGGGCACTTTTTGGGGTCGTTTCAATATCTCCCCCTTGAAAACATTCATCCCCGAATGTAGAAGAGACATACAAGATAAGAATAACCATGAATAAATTAGCCCCAATATGAATGTAACATTACATTTAAAACATCAGTTAAAAAATTCCATTGTAAGTGTAAAATCATCATAAATTGCCAACTTAAACATGGATATACATGAATGACATAGGGGCTGGAATATAAAACTTGATTGCACATAAGGGACTTAGAATTAGTACCTTAGGCTTGAGTGGAGTGGAAGAGATAAGGATACGGCTTTTGCCTGTCCGGTTCGGCCTCCCATATAGCACTTTTGACTTGTTGGTTCCTCCAAAGGACCTTAAAGGATGTCACTTCTTTGTTCCTCAACCTCTTTACTTGTCTATCTAAAATCTGACCCGGAACCTCCTCATAAGTCAACTTATACTCAACAATACCCACAACATCAAGAGGTATAATAATAGTATTAAGATCACCAACACATTTTCTTAACATAGAGATATGAAACAGCGGATGGACCAAATTCATCTCACTAGGTAACCTAAACTCATAAGCCACCTTGCCAACCCACTTTATCACCTCATTAGGACCGAGATACCTAGGACTCAATTTCCCTTTCTTACCAAAATGAACCACACCTTTCATTGGAGAAACCTTTAAATAAACCCAATCACCCACTTGGAATTCTAAGTCTCTTCTTCTCACATCGGCATAGGATTTTTGACGACTTCGGGCCGTCCCTAACCTTTCCCTAATCATCTTTACCTTCCCAAGAGAATCCATAACCAGATCTGGCCCCAATAAATCCACCTCTCCAACCTCTAACCATCCCACTGGTGATCTACCACATCTCCCATAAAGAGCCTCAAAAGAAGCCATACCGACGCTAGAATGATAGCTATTGTTATATGAAAACATGATCAATTGAAGATGGTAATCCCAACTACCTTTAAGCTCCAAGACACAATCCCTAAGCATATCCTCAAATGTTTGAATTTTCCTCTCAGCTTGGCCATCCATTTTTTGGTGGAAGGTCATACTAAGGTGAACTTTGGTTCTAAGACCCCTTTGAAAAGATCTCCAAAAATGTGAAGTAAATTGTGCACCATGATCCAATATAATGGATAAGGGAACCCATGCAACCTCACCAACTCATGGGTGTACAACCTTGCATACTCTTCAGCCCTATATGAAGTCTTGACCGGTGGAAAGTGAGCCGATTTTGTCATCCTATCAACCACAACCCATATGGAATCAATACATTTCCTAGACTTGGGAAACCCAACCACAAAATCCATATTAATGACCTCCCACTTCCAAGTAGGAAGCTCTATTCCTGCGTTAGGCCACCTGACCTTTGATGCTCGGCGTTGGCTTGTTGGCAACTATGACAACCGAACCCTCTTCATGCCTCCCCACAAATACACATCCCTCAAGTCTGTATACATTTTTGTGGAACTGGATGGATAGAATAAGAGGAATTATGGCCTTCATCAAGAATTTTCTCCCTCAAACCATCAACACATGGCATACACAACCTACCTTGGTATCTAAGGGCCTCATCTCCCCCTTGGTAGAAAACCTCTATCTTGACTTCTTTCACCAAGGCCTACAACTCAAGCAAGGAGGAGTCTAGATCAAGTTTTGCTATCACCTCATCAACCAAAGAAGATTTAGATCCATAAACAACAACAATACCATCACCCACATATTCTACCCTCACCCCAATCTAGCCAATCTATGCACCTCCCTAGCTATCTCCTTATCACCAACATCCACATGAGCTAGGCTACCCATAGACACTCAACTCAAAGAATTCACCACAATATTTTCCTTACCCAGATGGTAATGTACACTCATATCTTAGTCCTTAAGGAACTCTAGCCATCTTCTTTGTCTCAAGTTAAGGTCTTTTTGATTAAAGACATGTTGAGGCTTTTATGATCAGTGAAGACATCAACATGCACCCCATACAACTAGTGATGCCGAATCTTTAATGCAAGTACCTCGGCAACAAATTCAAGATCATGAGTAGGGTAGTTCTTTTCATGCACTTTGAGTTGCCTAGAAGCATATGTTATGACCTTACCATTTTGCATTAGCGCACAACTAAAACCAACTCTAGATGCATCACAATACACAACAAAACCCTCAAGCTCATCCGGTAGGACAATATAGGAGCAGAGACAAGTCTATCTTTCAATATTTGGAAGCTTTTCTCACATTCATCGGTCCACACAAATTTAACCTTCTTTGGAGTCAATGTTTTCATAGGAGAAGCAATGGAGGAGAACCCCTTCACAAACTTTATATAGTAACCCACATGGCCTAAGAAACTCCTAACATTTGACGTGGTCAATGGTCTAGGCCAATTCCTAATCACATCGATTTTCTTAGGATCCACTTTTATACCATCCCGGACACCACAAGACCCAAGAATGCAACCTCCTTCAACCAAAATTCATACTTTCATACTTGGCATACAATCTCTCCTCCCTCAATCTTTGCAACACAACCCTCAAATGGCCTATATGATCTTCCCTATCAACGAAGACCACAACAAAGGAATTAAGATAGGAATTGAAGACACTATTCATTAGGTCCATGAAGAGGGCCGGTGCATTAGTCAACCCAAAGGACATCACCACAAATTCATAATGCCTATACCTAGTCCTGAAGGCCGTCTTTGGAATATCATACTCTCTCACCCTTACTTGATGGTACTCGGACCGAAGATCAATCTTAGAGAAAAAACCTAGCCCCTTGCAATTGGTCAAACAAGTCATCAATCCTTGGAAGAGGATATCTATTCTTTATAGTAACCCTATTGAGTTGTTGGTAGTCAATTCACATTCTAAGAGACCCATCTTTCTTATTTATAAACAACATCGGTGCACCCCAAAGTGATTGGCTACGTCTAATAAATACTTTCTCCAATAATTATCTTAGTTGCTCTTTTAACTCCTTCAACTCCGCGGGGGCCATACGGTAAGGGGGAACAGAGATAGGTTGGGTGTCAGGAAGGAGGTCTATGCAAAAATCTATCTCCCTTATGGGAGGAAGATCGGGAAGGTCATTTGAGAAAACATCAAGAAATTCATTTACAACCATAACCGACTCAATGAAAGGGACTTTGGACTCAATATCTTTGACCCTCACAAGATGATATAAACACCCCTTAGAAATCAACTTATGGGTTTTGATGCAAGAAATGAACTTCCCCTTCACTACCATATCGTGACTCTCCCACTTTAGGATGTGTTCATTTGGGAATTGAAACTTGACCCTACAGGTTATACAATCAATAGAAGCATAGTATGCATGCAACCAATCCATCCCAAAGATAAACATCAAAATCAACCATATTGAATTCAACAAGATCACAATGTAAGATTTTATGCAAGATGCAAACCAAACAATTCCTATACACCCTCCTAGCAATAATAGAGGCATCAATAGGAGTAGACACCTCATATGACTCATGCAAAAACTCCAACTCAGCATAGAACTTTTTAGCAACAAAAGGGGTAACAAAGGAAAAGGTGGTACTCGGATCAATCAAAATATATGCATCAAGATCAAAGATTTTCAACATGCCAGTAACAACATCGGGGACCTGACCAACCGCCTTGCCTTCCATGTAGAGCATTGAATCGATTGTGCCTTGAGGCACCACCTTGAGGACCACCTCTACCCAATGGAACCGCATTTGCACCCTGAGCCTTGCCACGGTTTCTTGGACAATCAATCCTTTTGTGACCAAACTCTCCACAATCAAAGCATGCATTAGAACCCTTCAAGCATGGGCCTCTGTGCTTTCTTCCACATCTAGGACACACCTGTATAGGAGCCACACCACCAATACCTTGAGGCCTAGGGAAGTCATCGGCAAACCCCCTATTAGTAGCTTGGAGAGGCCCTTGGCCTTGGTGAAATCTAACACCCTTTTGGAACTTGCCCTCAAATCAGGTCCTCTTGGCCTCATGACCCCTTCTCTTCCTCAACTTTTCTTCTTCTATTTGCTCGGCATATGTCATCAACCGAGACAAGTCCATGTCACCAATATACAAGGCAGACCGACATTCTTCACTTACCAAGTCGGAAACCCCCATAACAAACTTATTCATCTTTGACCTAGAATTGGCCACCAAGTGAGGAGCATAGTTTGAAAGTTGATAAAATTTGAGGGAATATTCCCTCATAATCATACCACCTTGTTTCAAGTTCATAAACTCAACTAACTTTGCTTCCCTAAGCTCAAGAGGGAAGAACCGATTAAAGAAGGCCAATTTGAATTCCTGCCAAAGCACCATATAGCCATTACCATTCTCACCTTTCCATTGATCAAACCAAATTTGGGCTACCCCCTTGAGTTGGTAAGCTGTCAACTCTGCCTTGTCACTTGGCCCAACACCCATGATCGATAAGATTTTGTAGACTTTATACATAAACTCTTGTGGATCCTCATTCACCTTTGAACCATGAAAAATCGGAGGATTTATCCTCATGATGTCCCTTACCCTAGCTCCCAAGGTAGTAGCATGAGGGAATTGGGACCCTTGTTGGACTTGGTCGGCCACCACTTGGGTAAGCATAGTAAGAGCATCCCGGAGGTCACCATTAGTAAGTTGCTCCTCAGGAGTTTGGGCTCGTCTTCCTCTATCATTCAGTATGATCTATCATAGCAAAGAACAATCGTTAGGGGGGAATACTTATCACAACTCTATAGCATGACTTAGGATAAGAAGAAGGGAAAAATTTCCTAAAACGCCTCATAGCCTCCTAGCCTCCTATTCATAGTCATGGCGCACTTCACAACCATGAATTGGACTCTGATCTACCCGCTGTGTTGGACCCCAAGGATATATCAACCTAGTGCTCTGATACCAAGTTTGTCATGACCCAAGCCTAGGGCCTAGACGTGACACAGCGAATGGGGAACTCGAAGGTACCCCAAACAAGCCTCTTAACTTGTCATTGCACATCGTTGATCACCGAAGAATACAAAAACATATAGATTAGGAATAGGGACAATAGGACTAAGGGAAAGCTTGCATAAAATGCTACAATCAAGAGTCAAGAGTCAAAGCTCATACATAAATATACAACATGTCCAACAAACATCTCTAAATACATAGATAGAGCGGGGGCCAACACAAAGTAACTGGGCTCACCCTCATAGTCAAATTGAACATAAGATAGTATCATAAACCAAAGTCACCGAAGTGGAGGACTCACCAACAAGATTGAAATAGCACTGTCTAGCCATGTGGAGGAGGATG
>JAABOM020068299.1:0-25043 GCA_011800125.2 Solanum clarkiae | reverse complement strand
CATAAACCAAAGTCACCGAAGTGGAGGACTCACCAACAAGATTGAAATAGCACTGTCTAGCCATGTGGAGGAGGATGATCAACTTGGGTACCAGTTCCTGCATGGTGATATCATGCAGGCAAGAGTATGTATTAGTACATTTGAATGTACTAAGTAAGTGGGATGCAATGCAACAAGAGACAAGCTTCATAATCAACATGCATAATAATAGGCAATAGGTATGAAATAGCAATATGTGATGTATGATCAATGCTTAAGTAAAACTTGCTGAGGAAATCCATGCTCGTATAGAATATCATGTGTATAATAGACCAAGATAGCTTTCCAACCTTGGTTGGTCGATGATGGGCACACCCTAATCATCCTAGGTGGTGAAGTATAAACCCCTCACATGGTTGATGATGGTTATACCCCAATCATCCTAAGTGATGAAGTATAAACCCTTCACTTGGTTGATGATGGTCACACCCCAATCATCCTATGTGGTGAAGTACAAATCCCTCACATGGTTGATGAGTATAAACCCCCAACTCGGTTGATGATGGTCATACCCAAATCATCCTGGTGGTGAAGTACAAACCCCTCACATAGTTTTATATGGTCGAATACGACACTTTATATAGAATTCATCATGCTTATATGCTCATTTCATCATCTTATTGCCAATCATATCATATCTCATGCTTTGGACCTTCATTTCCACAAGAATCCATAACTGGACATTTTATCAAATACCTTGGGGGTGTGTAACGGAGGTAAAAGAGCATGCAACTTAAAGGTGAAATCATGCAGGAAAACCAGGAGTAAAACCTTCAATCAACAACTTGCAACACCCCTAAGACATTCATATCAAAACCCTTCATCAAATCCCACATTAGATCCAAGATTTAAAGCTCAAAACATGTTAAAACAACCATACTTTCATGAACTAAAATCACTGTGCAGTAAATTTCTCAATTTAAAAGACCCACATGTAAAATCAACTTTAAATCATTCCTTATTAAGTAATTGAGGGTTTAGGCACCATAGGTGAAAGGACCTATTGGTTCAACACCACATACCTTAGCTTTTGTGAAGTTCTTGAAAAGAATTAATGGAGATTTGAAGATTGGGTGAGATCCTTGATGAAATCCTTGAGATTGGGCTTGAGTTTGGGACTTGAATTTAGGGTTAGAAATGAGTCTACGTGTTTGGGGAAATATTGGGGAATGTTTTTGGTTGATATGAGGGTGAAATAAGGCTAAGTATAGGTGAAAATACATTTGGGAAAACTTAGGTCCAACATAGAAAAATTTGGGCAAACTAGAAAAAGACAGTGCAGGAAAATTCACCTCTCCACATCGTGGAGAGGTGCGGACTCTCACTGGAAATTGCACCAAGCGAAATTTCGTAATTCGATTCCTTTGATTTAAATTCAAGGTTAGACCCTTGTCACCCTAATCTGGACCCCTTGAACAAGAATATGAAGTCGTATTTTCAAAATTTCAAATGGATTTTTAGATATATGGAAAACAAGTTTCCCGCTAGTTCTGAGGCACATTTTCTGGCACTTTTTGGGGTCGTTTCAATTGCATCCTACATACTTAGTACATTCAAACCTACTAATACATACATTTTCCTACATGATATCACCATGTAGGAACCGATGCCCAAGTTGATCATCCTCCTCCACATGGCTAGTTCGATACTAATCAAACTAGTTAGTGAGTCCTCCACTTTGGGGACCTTAGTCTACGTTTCTCTTATCATGTATTGAGACATTTTTCTTTATTATTTATTTTGACTATGAGGGTGAGTCCGGTTGCTTTGTCTTGGGCCCCGCTCATATCTATGTATTAGAGGTGCTTGTTGGACATGTTTTGTGACTATGGTATGAGCTTGACTCTTATCTTTTTGTTATGATGTTATGCAAGTTTTTCCCCTTAGTCCCTTGTCCTTGTTTTCTAAACTTTTACATATCACTTAAGTATTAATCTCTCTACCTTAGTCCCAATTCTCCATGTTTATGTCTCTTATGTTATTTTACATTGCTTCCGCGACCAAGGATGTGTAATGATATGCTATGAGGCTTGTTTGGGGTTCCTCTGGGTTCCCCATTCGCCGGTCACATCTAGGCCCTAGACTTGGATCGTGACAAAGATGGTATCAAAGCAATAGGTTGATAGATCCTCAGAGTGCAACACACCACGTCGATTAGAGTCTTACTCATGGTCATGTTGTGCACCACAACTACGAATAGGAGGCTATGAGACATTTTAGGGAAATGTTTCACTTCTTCATGACCTATGTCATACGATAGAGTTAGATCCCCTAGGGCTTATTGCTAACCCCTAACTGCTACATTTCAAGATATGCCTCAAGTTACTTAGGATGGTGCTACGATGAATGCTTAGATTTGCAATGCTCTATGAGAAGTGGCCAAAGTGGCGGCAGAATTGGCAACTAAACTCGATCAACAAGTGAGTGTTACCGAGATTTCTAGTGGTGAAAGGGAAAGTAGTGAGGCTAAGAGGGCCCGTAATATGGGTAAATTCCAAAGTCTCAAGTGTAGAGGTGGTGGTGGTGGTGTGGTACCTTATGCTAGGTGACCAAATTACGGTAGAGGCCATGATAGCCCATGCTTGAGAGGTACTAATGCTATTATAGTTGTGGAGAGATGGGGCTTACGATGAAGGAGTGTCCTCAAAAGCATAAAAAGGGTAATAGAGGTGAAGAGGGGATGGAAGGGCCTAAATGCTGAAAGTGTGGGGAGGGCCATGGTGGCCTATGCTTGAAGAAGTCTAATGCGGTCTTGGGTTGTGATGGATTTAGGCATGAAGTGAGTGGTTGTCCTCTTTCTCAACCTAAGGGAGGTGATGGTGGGATGGCTAGTCCCAAGTTCCCTACGTATTGGAAGAACCCCGGTGGCCCACGTCGGGGGAACACTAGTGCTTGCTTTTGATATAGTAAAGTAGGTCATAAGGTAGTAGATTGTCCATGTATTCAAAGGGGGTGTAAGGGTGGTTGACCTTTAGATCAGGGTGGTCATGTTAATCAAGTGGCTCAAGGAGGAGATGAAGTGCCTGATGCTATTACCGGTAAGTTGAAGTATCCTTGGCTTTGTTGTGCATGCATTGTAGGCCCGGTGTGCTAGTATTTCTTCCCTATTCATTTTTGTTACTAGTGGGGCTTCTTGTGTGCCCAAGTTATTGTGAGAACCTTTGGTGTCCATCCTTTTGTTGGGTATATTATAGCTACAAAGTTTGTAGGTGTTGATTCGGGGTTGTATTGCATTACGTCTTGCTATGTGGCTTGTTGGAGTTGGTATGATGAATTTTGATGTCATTATGGGGTTGGAATGGTAGCATCCATGTTGTGTCTTCATGGGTGGTAGGACCCGTAGAGCTAGATCCTGAATCCCTAATCCTTAAGTGGGAGGTTGTCAAATGGTAGCAAGGGAGGTAGGTCCGTTTCTTATCATAAGGCACAATTGGTCTCAAAGGGGTTGCATTTATTATCTGGTGACAATTGGAGGTGTTGAATCTAAGTTGTTTTGTTTATAGAATTGTTGTCGGTAGTAGATGAGGCCTTGAATGTCCCTTTCTGATATTCTGAATTTGGGATGGTGTTCTTTGGTTGGACTAGTGCACTGGCTATGCCTATAAATCTGATGAATAAGATCCTTTAGCCCTTACTCTAATAGGCTCATGGTGATTTCGTTGATGATATGATGGTTCATTTCCCTAATGAGGTAGTGCATGTGCGTCATTTGAGAGTAGTACTCAAATTTTAAGGAATAAAGTTGGACCCTCAATAGGAGAAATGGGAGTTTAATCGTAAGAAGTTGCCTTCCTAAGTCATGTGGTGTCGAGCGATGGTATTAAGGTGGACCCTAGTGAGGCAAAGGTGATTAGAGATTGGCCTAGACCTTTGAACCCATCGGATATTAGGAGCTTCTTAGGCTTAGCAAGCTAATACCGGAGGTTGTGAATAGGTTATCTTCTATTACGTCTTTTATGACGTAGTTGACCCTAAGTAAGGCCAATGTTGTGACCAACATTTTGAATAGGGCAGTTTGATAGGTCAGGGAGTTTCTATCTCTTGTGTGATTCCTTTTTACTAATAGGATTCATGTGTGTTCGGATGGTTGCATGAGTCTATGGTGGCTAGTAGGGGTCTATAAGGGTTGCCCCATATTCTTGAAGCATAGAATCTTGTATTGTGATCTTTGTTAACCCTAGCTTGATAGGCCAGAGGTCTTGGGGTGGTTTGGCTATTTGCATAGCGCGCTTTCGATGAGTATAGAACCCGTAAGGTTGTAACATGATGGTTGAGGATGGTTGATCTATTAGGAAAACTACAACGGGTTAGGTGCTTCTCTAAGGTTCGTGTTCTATTATCAAGTGTGAAGGAGGGTAGATGATATCCCTAAGTGTCCTTTTAAATTAGGAATGATCATTTTGAAAGTTGGTGGAGTTGTTTGGTTGGCTTAGACACCAGTAATGGTTGTGGTTTGCTTGAATAGGGTCTTAAAACCCTACCGTGATATGGTTATAGTGGTCCCTAGTGACGAGACATTGATTTGTTTAGATCTTATAAATCATTTGGGGATAGTGTTGCAAGTCTGGGAGGATGAGAGATTGTCTGCTAAATATGGTATAGGTATGCATTGTGGATAGCAAGATGTTGGCTAGAATTCTTTAAGGATTATGAAAAGAGTGTGTATTTTTTCCCCGGTAAGGCTAATGTCGCGGTTGATGCTTTAGGTAGCCTAGCATGTGTTGTTGATGGTGGCAAGGAGGAGACTAGTGCGGTCTATCAGTTGATTAGATTGGAAGTTGGGTTGAGGGAAGTTAAGCATGGTGGTGTAGCATTCTTGATGGTTCCAAATCTTCTTTGATTAAGGGGTCTAGATTAAGCAAGGCCTTGATTCCACCATATTAGAGTTGGAAGTTTTGGGTGGGAAGATGGTAGAGTGGAGATAGTCTCCCAAGGGGGATATGGTAGTTCGTGGCGACAAGTAGAATAGGTGTGGTTAAGGTTGACCAAGGAGTTACGGTTGTGAGTCCTTATAGGATGAAGAGAGAAGTTGGTAAGGTTACATAAGTTTGAGGATTTCCTATGGATAGGGGTTTCGTTAGTTCAGTTATTCATGCTTCTAGGTTGATAGGGTGTGTTGGTGACTCTAGTGCTATAGAACTCTTTGAGATTGTGCATTATAAAGGGGATAAGTTTGCTTAAAATAAGGTCCCGGTGGAGGTGTTGGATAAATGAGTGGAGAGATTGATTGATAATGATGTAGTGTTCGTCAAGGCCTTTTGGAAGAATCTTCTATTCGTATGTGTCTCTCGGGGAGCCGATGTGGGCATGGATAAGCAATATCCCCACCTCTTTCATCCTATTCAAGCTTATAATAACACGTCAAGTCCTTTTCTATGATTCCAAGTCTTATGTTTCAGCCCCATGTCATTCTTATGCATTTATGTTTAAGTTGGCAAGTTTTTGATGATTTTATCCTTATGTTGAGATTTACAAAATGGTGTTGAAGATGTAATGTTGCATTATTGTTGGGGATGATTTGTTTATGATTACTCTTCCCTTGTACGTCCATTTTACATTCGGGGACAAATCTTCTCAAGGGGGAGATATTGAAATGACCCCAAAAAGTGTCCGAAAATGTACCTTGAAAATGCCCGAAATTTTAAATTCCATATATCTAAAAATTCAGTTGTTATTTCACAAATCGGACATGATATTCTTGTTCATGGTGTCAAAATTAGTGGAAAAAGGTTCTAACCCCGATTTTAGAGCAACCGTATTGAATTATGATTTTTTTCAAGTTGGCATAAAACAGTGTTGTTTCTGCGTTCCCTGGGCGATGCACACATGCTCTAAAATTGGTCCAGGTTTGGACTTCTGTCCAAGACTTTTAAGTCTTGGCCCTAAGTATTCTCAAATGTGTTTTTACCTATACTTAACCTTATTTTACCCATGCTTAGTTCTATATTTCTCTTTGGATTCGAGTCTCAAAACCCTCATCGCAACTAAAGTTCTCCTCCAAGGTTCTTCTTTAAGCTTCAAGTCTCCATCTCCAATCTTCACCAAGCTCATATCCAAGCTAAGGTATGTAGGTTTCTTTCATGGGTTCCTTTCACCCATGATACTCAAGCCTCCTTTTACTCAAATTGCATGATTTAAAGTTGATTGACAAATGGGTCTTGCTTATTATGAAATTCACTGCACAAAATGTTAAAGTTATGTGAAATTATGATTGTTTTGCTATGTTTTGAGCTATAAAACTTGGATTTATTGTATGAGGGTTTTTGATGTATATTGCTTGAGGGTGTTGCAAGATATTGATTGAGGGTTTTACAATGGATTTTCTTGCATAACTCCATCTCTGTATTTCATGGTTTTATACTAGCATTACATACCCTCTAAGTGTTTGATAAAATGTCCGGATGTGGTTTCTTAAGGAGTTGAAGGTCCAAAACATGAGATATGATATGATTGACTATAGATGATGAAATGAGCTTATGTATACGATATGCTCTATATAAAGTGCTGCATTAGACCATATTCGATCTGGGGGGACAAGAGCCCAGGTAACCAAGATTTGGGTTTGTACTAATCAACCATGTGAGGGGTTTGTACTTCGCTACCATGGTGATAAAGGTGTGATTATCATCAACCATGTGAGGGGTTCATACCACACCACCAGGGTAATGGGGGAAACCATCATCAACCACCATGGGGTTTGTACCTTGAAAATCTGGTTTGGTGTCTTCTACACATATTATACCCTATATGAGCATAAGCTACTTAGCATGTTTTACTTATGCATTGATCATAAATGTCATATGGTTATATTATGCCTATTGTCTATTGTTACGCATTTTGACTATGATGCATAGTTATTGTTGCATTGCATCCTACATACTTAGTACATTCAAACATACTAATACATACTCTTGCCTACATGATATAACCATGTAGGAACCGACGGCCAAGTTATTCATCCTCTTCCACGTGGCTAGTTCGATACTACCAGGCTAGTTGGTGAGTCCTCCACTTTGAGGACCTTATTCTATGTTGCTCTTATCATGTATTGAGACATACTTCTTTATTATCTATTTTGACTATAAGGGTGAGCCTGGTTGGTTTGTCTTGGCCCCAGCTCGTATCTATGTATTAGAGGTGTTTGTTGGACATGTTATGCATCTATGATATAAGCTTGACCTTTGTCTCTTTATTATGACGTTATGCATGCTTTTCCCTTTAGTCCCTTGCCCTTGTTTTCTAAACTTTTACATATTACTTAAGTATTAATCTCTCTCCCTTAGTCCCAATTCCCCTTGTTTATATCTCTTATGTTGTTTTACATTGCTTCCGCAACCAAGCATGTGTAATGATATGCTACGACGCTTGTTTGGGGTTCCTCCAGGTTCCCCATTCACTGGTCACATCTACTCCCTAGGCTTGGGTCGTGACACATAATTTATAATCAAAATCCATAATAAGAGATACCCACAGATGATACAACTAGGAAACATGCAATTTTCATAAATAGGAGAATTGGGCTCCATGGGTGAAAGGACCCAATGGATGAAACCCAATGGAAAAATTAAGGAAACTATAACTCCGGACAGCGGTGCAAACCCATCGCGCAAGCCCAATTTGTACTGCTCCGCACCCTGGCGCGTCGCGCATAGCGCACGGACAGACACTGGATAAGGAATATTACCGAAAATTATTTTTCACTATAACTCCTCCAAAATTGGGGTTATACCTATTTCTCACTCAATATTTCCTCATGATCGAGAATTTGAAGTCAGATTTTCAATATCACGCACGAATTTTGAGATATATGGAAATTACGATTATGGGCATTTTCGAAGCACGTCTTTGGCGTTTCAATATCTCTCCCTTGGGAATATTCTTCCCTAAATGTTAAAGAAACGTGCATAAGAGAAGTAATCATGAAGATTTTAGACAAACATGAATACAAGAAATGCTTTTAAACATCACTTTCAAAAAGTCTCAACATGAGTGTTAAAAACCACTATAAACTTGTCAACATAAACATGAATTCATGCAAAGGGCTGAAACTTAAGACTTGAAATCATATAGGGAACTTAAGTTAGCACCTTGAGCTTCAGTAGAGTAGAACAAATATGGATATCACTTTCTCATGTCCTCCTCGGCTTCCCATGTGACACTTTCAATTTGTTGGTTCCTCCAAAGGACATTAACGGAAGCTACATCTTTGTTTCTCAACCTCTTCACTTGTCTATCCAAAATCTCTATCGGGACCTCCTCATAAGTCAAATTATCTTCTACAATGCCCACAACATCCAAGGGCACTATAGCATTTGGGTCACCCACACACTTTCTCAACATGGACACGTGGAAGACCAGATGAACCATGTTCATCTCCATAGGCAACTGCAACTCATAAGCAACGTTACCAAACCTCCTCAAAACTTTATAAGACCCACAAACCTTGAGCTTAATTTCCCTTTCTTGACAAATCAAACCACACCCTTCATAGGTGAGACTTTCAAGTAAACCCAATCACCAACCTTATACTCAAGATCTCTTCTCCTCACCTCGAAGTAGGACTTTTGTCTACTTTGGGCTATTTTCAATCTTTTCCTAATTAACTTCACCTTCTCCAAGGCTCCCAGCCCACTCCAAACCACCTAACTGGGATCTACCACGCTTACCATAAGGAGCTTCAAAGGGAGCCATACCGATGCTTGAGTGGTAGCTATTATAAGCAAATTCATTGAGTGGAAGATGTTCATCCCAAGTATGCTTAAACTCCAAAATATAAGCTCTAAGCATATCCTCAAGATTTTTGACAGTCCTCTCGGCTTGACCATCCGTTTGAGGGAGAAAGGTCATGTTAATCTTAACCTTTGTACCAAGACCTCTTCGGATGGACTTGCAAAGTGAGAATGAATTAAGAACCATAATCTGGAATGATAGACAAGGGCACCCTATGCAATCTAACCAACTAATATATATACAACTTGGCATAATCTTCGGCACTATAGGTTATGTGTTGTCAAAATACAGCACATTTGGTTCCTAAAACAAGCGATGTAACAAGTTCTTAATGTGACTTTTTATGTTTTTTATGTATTTTTATGTTAATTTTCCAAAAAATATAGGTTGGCATGATTTTGGGAGAAAATTGTAGATTTTGCTGAAGTGCAGGACATATGACCCATCCTATGAGTCATAGCCCAAGCTGCGAGTCGTAAAGTGCTCTCGTAGCAAGAAAAAATGAGCAGGAGCTTAGCACGACAAGCCAACTCTACGAGTCATATGTGTTACTAAGACTCGTATGGGTGGGATCATAGCAAGGAACTTTGAGCCAAAAGTTTTGACTAAGAATTGAAGGCCTAGACTATGAGAGGAGCATACGAGTTGTATCCCAAGAAACAACTCATAACAGTAGGTCGTAACAGTCAAGTCTAAAATGCCAAGTACTGACTACGAGACCCGATTACGACTCGTAGGTCATTCTACGAGTCATACATGTGCGACATATCTACTACAAGCTATCTTTTCTATTTGATTTTTAGGGTGAAATTGTAATACTAAAAATACTTAATGATAGGATTTTAGAACGTGACTTTTGAAGATTCAAGACTTGAATATTTTAGTGATTCTACTTTGAATATTCTCTCTATAATATTTTTAGGGTTTATAGTAGATTTGAATTTTTAATTTGAAGACCCATTTTGATGGTTTGAAAAATCACATTGTACTTATCTACCATTTATCAAAGCTTGTGGTTTCCAACTTGAAGGTATTTTTGTTCTTCATTGTTTTGGCAAAACTCTCAACTACATCTTTACATTCATTATTGTTAATTTTGCCTTATCCATAAGTAGTTAAGCACCCATAACTTGGGGTTGTAGTAACCATTACTAGTTGACTTGAAATAACCTAGACTTTGTGCATTTCTTTGATTGGGGTTTTTGCATGTATTTTTTATTTCCCTTCGGTTTTATTGTTATTTGGTGGTGGCCAACACCAAACCCCGCCTACTATCACGATCCCGACCAAGATAGTGACGAATAGAAAAAGGGAAGTAAATAACAGGATTCAATTAATGTGTTCTCATCTAACCAACCAAACCTGACCAATCATCATGGTGAAATTCGACCTTCACCTTCACAAGAGGGCTAGAAGAACCTAAGTTACCATCCTACATGTGAATTCCCAATTAGGGTTATGTTGTCTAGGGTAATTGAGTTAACGAATCATGGGGAATACAATTCCCAAGTTGTCCCTCAATTTGATTGTCTTCCCGCATAATCAATGTAGTGTTTATTTTTAGTTTTGTTCTTGAATCACAAAAACCCTCAATCTTAGAGACTTTAGTAATTGATGCTTAAAATGATTGATAGTGGATCTATATAATCAAGCCCCGTATTCCCAGTGGATTCGGTCCTAACCTCTAGTTAGGCTTATTGCTGATTGCGACTGCTTTGTTATTGGAGCATGAACACCAATAATTATGGTGCCATTGCCAGGGAATACGGCTAGGTTCTTGGATTGATTCACTATTAGTTAATTCAAGTATTAATTTCTAGATTCTCTTGTATTTTACTTTTATTGTTGTTTTTGTTGTTTGATTTTATTTGCAGGGTGTACTAGGTTATGCCCAACACAATGAGCCAAGGCAATCCCTTAGCTCAGATCAACCTGGAGATCCATTGACTTACTAGAAGAATGGATCATGTGGATGAGGATATTGCGGTTGAGGAAAAAATGAATGTGAATAACGATGATATTAGAAGAGAGGAGAAGTCCACCACCAAGGGTTAAGAGGCCGCAACTTAGGGATTTTAATGAAAACGCTTACGGGTGGAATCAATATCTCTTGAAACCTATGGCCATGAACGTTACTGGTGCTATCGTGCTGCTTCTATTACTGGCAGACACTAAGTTCTTGGTGTCAAGTGGATTACTTCAAATTCTCTAAAATTGTGGTCTTTTCACAGGGTTACCTTCAAAGGATCCCCATCGTTATCTCCATAATGTAGTCTTCATCTGTAAAAGTGTCATGGGAACACAAAATCTTTCTTTAGATGCAATTGGTTTGTGGGTAATTGCATCGTCACTAACTTGTAATGCAGCTATGTGATTGTCTAAGCTTCTTCCAGGTACAATAACATGCTAGCCAGAGGTTCAGAGAGTGTTTCTAGAGAGATATTTCCCAAGATCAAATAAGCTTAAGCTCAAAGACCAAATAAAAAATTTTGAGCAATTGCCTAGTGGCTCTATCAGTACCACATAGGAAAAATTTACTAAATGCTTGAGGATAGTCCTTTCATAAGATTGTTGATGATGCCTTGGTTGAGATTTTCTATCGGTCGCTTGACAAAAATAGTCAAGCATGTGCCGACACAATCCTGGGAGGCAGGTTTCTCGATCAACCTTTTCCATTGATCCCCAAAAGGACAGACCAAGTGGTGAAAACCAATAGAGCATGGGGTCAAAGAGAAAGAGCATCTATGAAGACTTCTTCTGCAGTAAACACTAACAATGAGCAAGCAAAGGTCAATGAGGAGATTATGCAACAACTTACTCAACTTTGCACAAGCATGGACTTGGTTTTAAAGAAAAATCAAATGAGTGTTCAAGAAGTGACTCACCAACC
Organism: Solanum clarkiae; assembly: GCA_011800125.2. Lineage (NCBI taxonomy): Eukaryota > Viridiplantae > Streptophyta > Magnoliopsida > Solanales > Solanaceae > Solanum > Solanum clarkiae. Next base: position 13,384 of record JAABOM020068299.1, on the reverse strand, counting down.
TCCTAAGGCTCCAATGTATGATGAACCATTCTTCGAAGAAGATGCTTGCTTCATGAATAACCAATCAGCGGGTTTCCGTAACAACCCCTAAAGGTCCAATTTGTCTATTGGAAGCAAGGTTCAGGGAATCAAGGTTGGAACTACAACCATAATGGTGCATATAGAGACAATCGAGGTTCTTATTATGAAAGGGAGAGAGTGTCGGATGCCAAATGGGGTACAATAGATGGTTATAGAAACAGTCCTTTTGTTCCGCCCCACAACCGTTATGCCGGGCCAAATACTTTGAGGATTGAAGAGATGTTTGACAAGTTTTTGAAAAGAGATGACCATCAAGATGAGACCTTGAAAGGAATGAAATTGGACATTTCATGGATAAACCAAAAATAGAGTCTCACTTGGTAGCTATTAAACAATTAGAACAATAATTTGGGCAAGTTTCATTGCAATTGAACCAATACCAAAAGGGCACCTTACCAAGCAATACGGTTCAAAATCCAAAAAATTATGGGCATTACATGGCGGTCATGACTAGGAGTGGTAAAAGCACCATAGATCCCCCTATGTCAGTGGTTGAGGATGAAGGTTGTGAGAAGGGTATTTATGGTGAGGCTTTGGTTAAGGGAGAAGGTTTGGAGAATGTTGGGTTGCGATGAAAAGAAGTGAAAGAGCAAGAAAAATTAAGATGATCCTAAGATCTCCTCCCCCTTTCGCTCAAAGGCTTAAGAAAAAGGATGAGGATGGAAAATTCAAACACTTCCTCTCGATGTTAAAAAATTATCCTTCAACATTTCCCTTCTAGAAGCTTTGGAAAAGATGCCTGGGTATGCCAAGTACATAAAGGATTAGGTGAAAAAGAAGCGCATGTCAAGCCAAGAGCTTTCGCAAGAGCTCCAACAATGTAGTGCCATTATGACCAAATGCCTTTCCAAAAGGCGAGAAGATCCCAATGCATTCACTGCTCCTCGTACCATTGGTGATGTGGAATTCGCAAGAGCAGTGTGTGACTTAGGAGCAAGTATAAATCTAATGCCTCTTGCCGTGTTCAAAAATCTTGGCCTTGGCACTCCTACTCCAACAAGAATGAGCTTGCTCATGGCAGATAGAACCATAAAGAAGTTGGAAGAGATACTTTTTGATGTGCTTGTAAAGATTGATAAATTCATCTTTCCCACTGACTTTGTGATCCTTGACTGTGAGGTTGATTATAAGGTGGCCATTATATTGGAAAGACTATTTCTAGACACCGGGAGAGCCTTGGTGGATGTGGATTCGGGACAACTTCAGTTCAAGGTCAATATTGCAAAGGTCTTGTTTGAGATCCGTCAATCAATTAAACATCCGGATGAGTTTAAGAGTGAAGTTCGGGCCATTGAAGGCTTTTGATGATGAATGATGACAAAGTCGAGCCACGACGTTAAACAAGGCGCTTCTTGGGAGGCAACACAAATATATCTGATGTTTTTCTTATTTTAAGCTTATTTTGGTTGTTTGAACTGTTAGATAGTGGTTTGATGTTTGTTTTGATGTTTTAAGACACTGGATCAGTTGTATTATTTTGAATATTAGAATATTTTGAGGTTTGGTTTGTAGGAATAAATCAAGAATTGAAGATTTGAAGAATATTGCAATTGGAGTATCCTCTAGAAGCAGGCCTATAAGTCGTAGTTCACATGATGACTCGTAGTCATGCCTCGTAGAGGGGAACAATAACGAGTTAAAGTTGGCACACACACTATGAGCCATCCTAATGATTCATAAGGTCCCCTATGAGTCGTAAGAGGGTTTCGTAACCCCCAGATATGGATTCTGATTTTTTTATATGTTGAGGTCTGCTATGAGACCAGGACGTATGAGTCGTAGAAATCCCTACAACTCATAGTCGGGGTCTCATAGTCCCGAGATACAGCTTTTTTAAATGAAGACCCGATTTGATATAAAAAGGAGCTCAAAATTCACTTTAACCCCCAAACCCAGAATCCTTGCCCTAATCAATGGAAACTTTTCCCAATATCTTTCCCCTCACTTTTTCGGATCACCATCCCAATCATCCACATCACTTTCCGATCAACCTTTCTGGTGAGTATCCCTATCTAGGGTTTCAGTATTCCCTTTTTCTTCTCCGTGCGTCCATATAACACTTCACCAATTGGTATGTTCCTGTGGTTTAATTACGCTTGCATAGGTTATGGATTCCTCAAATTGTTTGATGACTGCGTGAGTAATGGTGATATGGGAACTAACCATTAAAGAATATTTATCTATATGTGATAACTAGGGTTTGTCAATTTAAAATCCATAATGTTGTTTTGAAAATTATTGAAACACTCTGGTTTGAATGATTGTGATAGTGGAGATCTTGCCATACCTATTTGTTGCTCATGTTGTGAAGCAGTTATACGATATTTGTTGAGATGCCCCTATTTAGGTATGTTTTTAACCCCATTGTAATTCCCATGCTTTTATGTTGGTTTTGCTTGTTGTCTTTGTAGGGATAAATTGCGCTTGGGTATCTCTAGATTGTGATTGAGAAATATTGTTTAAATGGTTGCAAGCATAAATAGATTTTTTTGTGAGATGAGTTCAGAATTGGATCACTATGTTTAGGTCTGGGTGTGTTTGTTTTGTATGCCTACTTTATGCATAATAGTTTGCTGCAGTGCTCGTTCATTAAGTTAAATATTGTTTGGTTCTTGGGGAAGGTTACAGGAACCATAGGTGCCTTCTATTTTCTGCTACGAGGACCCATTATGAATCGTAGGTTACCCTGCGAGTCGTAGTGGCCCCTCAGAGGAGGAAATAGTCACCTGTGGTTTCTTAACACTTATCATACAAGGCCCATCTATGACTCATAGTGTCTACTACGAATTGTAGTGAGGGACTCATAGGACTCGCCTTAATTTAAATTGTATTTTGTTCCCTACTACAAGCCCAGACTACGACTCGTATCTATGATCAGAATGTTATTTTTCAGGCACCTAAGTACTAGGAGGCTATTGTACGACTTATGGGTCACCTTATGATTAGTACCTGCGTGACGTATCTGAAAACCTACAACTGGTTCAGTGTTTTTATCTATGGTTCTTTTGTTGTTTCTTTTATTTTTCCTTGTAATTCTCTTAGTTGATTCCTGCTTTAATAAACATTATGGTGCTCACTTTGTGGTGTGGGTTGTTGACTTCCAAGTACAATGCCTCCGAAAGATAAAGAAGTCGTATAGGACTTTAGGAGGAAGTTAGTGGACGAATCCTTTGAAACCGAACAATTTGAGGGATTTGTGGAAGTCCATAGAGTCCAAATTGACCCCGAGGCAAATGTGCCTCAAACTCAAGCCCGCATTGCATAGGCCCCTGTAGAAATTGATAGTCCCTTCCAGTTTGAGGAGGATGGCTATAATTATGGGTCCCGTAGTAGTTCTCCACAAATGACTCCTACGTATAAAAAGACAGATTCAGAGGAGGCATCATAGGCGGAACAGGAGGAAGCAGAGTCACATCCTCCTGCCGACCCAAGATGGGGCATCCTAGGCATGAAGGCTATATAAGACGAAGGATTGGAGCCGAAAGGATAGGAGAAGCCTGTCTAGCAGTTTCACGAGGAGCTAAGGTTGAATGACTCCAGATTGGACAGGGTGCCGGGTTCAGATGCTGAGATTGATTGACATAGACTATGGTGGACTTAACAACGGTTAGGCAAGTATGCCCCTTTTTTAGTCTGGGAGTTCTACGTAGCCTATTATGCCACTCTTCTCTGAGATCTTCCCAAGAACAAGAAGGCTATTTAAGAGCCTGGGTTACAAGAAGTTTTTCTCAAGGGTCGGGTTGTTCACATTTCGGAGAAGACTATCAGACAAGTACAATTCAGGCTAAACTATAGAGTGCCTTGTTCCACCGCTGAGTATGATAGTTGGACTGCAAAGATGAGGAAAGCGGTGAAAAAGAAGGTTGTTGGGGTAAAAGACAAGTTAGTTTAGTGGATAGCTAGCCAGATATGCGAGGAAGGTTTAAGCCTACATGGGTCATAAATCACATTGATTAGATCGTGAAATCCCATTTCTCCTTCCGGGCTAAGTTTTCATGGTCAATTATTCGTTGGCGCATTAGGCCTACTTTTATGGACAATGTGTTCACCTTGGAGCGATATGTACTATTAGCCAGCATGTTAGCTGGCTACGAGACTTATTAGGACCAAGTCATGGCTGAGCAAATACACGAGTCCGCTGTAAGGACTAACACTTCACTATTGTTCCCTATTTTGATTCACCGTTTACGCAGTGAGGCAGGTGTTCATGTCGATCCCCACCGTGACCCACATGTAGAGTCCATGTGCACCATAGATCCTAGCCTAATCAAGGCTAATGAGAACCAAGTGGCCCTACAGATAGAAACTTCTCCTCGAGTACCAAATCCATTCACTATAGAGCCGCAAACCTAGGAGAAAACTCCATCCACCACCAGTTCTACTCCAGTTACTTCAAAAACACCTCGACTGTTGATATAGAGGCAATGCTATCCTCCGATATACTTGCACCAGCACCTCCTACTACTCAGGTCAACTCTGTGGACTTTCATCTTAGTTCTGATTTTGATTTTCAGGCATGGGTATGCAAGTTAGCGAAGATGGAGCTACAGCTAGGCAGGTTGATGAGCCAGCTCAAACCATGGGTCCGTTAAACAATCCATGACTCAGAGGAGAGGGCCAAGGTAGATACTCGTGAGATGGTAAATCAGAGAGTCAGAGCAGTGGATGCCAGAGTAAATGCCTTCGAATATAGGATTCAGAAGAGACTCGAGGATGCGCGGCCTGCTGACATGGTTATTGTGACAGAGTCTAGGTTAAAAGTTGACTTGTAGAAGATGTTGGCGGCCCCAATAGTAGCCTCAGAGGAGGCACCGATGGGTGATGATATGTTTGATTTATTTGATGACTTCCCACATGCCCACAGGAAAAGGCCCCTCGAGAGTGATGACCCAGCGGTGAGCTAGAAAAGGCCCAGGGCTGATGATGAGGTTACAACACTAGAGGAGCAGATTACTGATGCGGTGGTGCAGGAGTCATGAGTCATGGCAGATGTACAGAGGGACCGGGAGCAGTAGATAGCACGAAGAGCCGGGAGCTCAAGTATAGCTATAGTTCGGACTACCGAGGATGAGAGCGGACCTCAGGATCCCCAGGACCACTAGGACCGAATAGATGATGGTGCTTGAGGACCATGTGTTTGATATTTTTGACCCCCTAACCTTATTGATGTTTTGGGATACTTTGTTCTCTTTATGTTTTTCTTTAGATAATTTATTTTATTATTGCTTTTATGGATGTTTTATTTTGGATATTGGGTTTTCGTCTAAGATGTTGGATGATTGTTTCCCATTTTGGAATTTTAAAAAGTTTATATATATATATATATATATATATATATATATGATTATTTTGAGGACAAAGTATTTTCTTTTGATAGGGTTGGGAAGTTATGGATTAGGCTAAAGTTTGAGTAGCCTCGAGTCCATAACTTCTCCTATTTTTGATCCCAAGGTTTTCTTGCAGTTGTAATATTGATTTCTACAGTCTCGTGTATTTTACTTTTTCTATTTGTCTTTGTTAGTTGATTTTAGGTGCACGTTGGCTGGCATTATGACTGAACAAAAGTTTTTTACATCGCAAATGACTTGTTGGAAACTTTCCAGAGGCGCGCTCTATTTTATGGGCAAAAGTCTGAATATCCCTAAATCCATCTACATAATTTCACACAAACATTGAGGGGGCTCCTTGGGACAAGGCATTCTGCTTGGGAGGCCATGGCTATTCAGGTTTTTCTGGAATGAAACTGTGGAATAGTGGTCCATTCTCTCACCCGATGTTTTCTCTAACTGGGGGAAGTACAGAGAGTCTTCTTCATGAACTTCTATAGAGAGTCCAACAAGCAGAAACTATCGAATAATATCAGTAATTTCAAAAGAATTCCAGAAGAATCTTTGATAGTGTTCTGGGAATGGTACAAGCAATACTATGCAGCAAATCAAAACCACGGTCTGATTGATGATGAATTGGCAGCTAGCTTCTACCGAGCATTAACCTCTGAACAACAAGGGCAGGCTGATGCATTGTTTGGAGGAGACTGTTGGGAGTTCATAAGACAACCATTTAATGAGTTCACTAAGAGTGTGGACAAGCTATCTATAGTTGCCCAAGTCTATCAACCCCTTCAAGGGCATGCTGGACCAAGATCTAACGCATCTACGGGAGCCTCTAGAAAACCCAAAAGCGAAAATGTTACACATTGGACGAGGTTACTCCACCAGCATTTATCACTGATAAACTGACCCGAATTGAGCATATGTTTGAACAAGTCCTGATCAAAGTGAATGATAAAGATGACATTGTCAGGGAGATAAGTTTGATGTCCTCAAATGTAACTACAATATGGAACAACAAACTATATCAATGCAAAGCCTTGGTGATAGGATCGAGCAACTTGTTGAGAAACTAGATGCAATGCAAGATGAACAAAGGAAGAGTAGAAGGAGCGGTGATGGGAACTCATGGAGAAGTCAGATTATCCATGATGACAAAGTCGAGCCACGATGTTAAACAAGGCACTTCTTGAGAGGCAACCCAAGCATCTTTTGTGTGTCATTTTATTTTGATGCATTCTATCGCACATAACTTGTAAGTCGGTAATTTAATATTATGTTGTGATTGTTGAGACTTTGAAACAGTTGTATTGATCGGAATTTTGGTGTATTTTAGGTAATAGGATACAGGAACTAACCAAGAACTGACGAAGTGAAAAATTATGCTTGGACATAGCTTCTACGAGAAGGCCTATGAGATGTCATGAATGTTACGACTCATAGTCATTCCTCATAGAGGGAAACAGTGAGCACCAAAAGCTGGCAAACTGTCACGCCCTTAGTCCCTTTAAGGCGGACTGGCACCTGTTGCCGATAAAGCTCGGGAGAACCAACCTGTATCTATGCGCTTTCTATACATATTATAAGGCATTCCTACATTCAGTAAGCCTTTAAGAAAGTAAACAATAATAACAAGCCAAAAGGAAATGCATATGGCTAGGCCGTTGGTGCGACGGTGTCTAAAGTACGAGACATGACCACACTTTAATTTACATATTCTACAAAGCCTCTAGATAAGGAAAAGTATCTGATAAGCGTCAGTACAGGCCCCGCCTCGACTAACTATACAACACAAAAACATAAGTTCTAGACACGCAAAGCTCCGAAGCAACCTGGTGCTTGGTAGCAGACGGAAATCCTGTACTCCTACTGGGGAGATCTACTAGCACCAATACATGTAGTATGAAATGCAGGTCCCCCATAAGGGACATCAGTACAGGATAATGTACTGAGTATGTAAGGCAGGAAATATTGTATATGAAGTAACAACTCAAATGAAATTGTTCACCAGTGTAAGGATAATAGATCACCCTTAGTTATACTATGGGATCATGTACTTTATGTTCTTTTTCTTACTTTACCTTTACTGTATAATCTGTGCACAGCAAGTAATATAAATGACCAGCTGTTCAGTGGTAAATCTATATCGGGATCGGCTCTGGCTAGGCTTTTCCTTTAACCCCTTGGATTACCCCCCGTGATAGGATCGACCCTGGCTAGGTGATTCTTCCACCCCTCGGGTTACCACCCATCAACATACAATATACTTTACTTTATCTTTCAATTACCTTTGAGATGATTCTTTTTGTTGTCATAATATTGGAGTTGTAGAACTATAGATGTCGCATGTGACATGCAAATAATCATACAAGACAATATGATAATGAAAAGATTACATTACATAATTAATGAAATGAGTATGAGATGAAACAACTCGTGAACTATATTTAGCAACAAGAACTCAAGTAACTTGGTGTCCACGTATGTATGCAGATTTAAAGGTGACTATGTATGGGAGCATATGAACATGTGAAAGAGTAGAGACACGGTTAATAGTTGTGTCGGAGTTGGTAAGTGCCTTTATATGCCAAGGAAGAATCTAGATTTTATGCCAAGTAGTACGAAATCGAGTAGCCTTACATACCTCGTTGTACGACCTCGCTATTACCTCGAGATAACCTTCCCTTGCTCCAAATATTTATCTATAATATAGTAGGTGATACAACTAGCATTAGCAGCCAACAGATACATCTTGGCAGCCCAATCTCATAAAAAAAACAACACATGGGCAGCAAGCATATAATTATAAACCCGAGTGTATTCTTTCAACCTTTCCGCCCCCTAATCATATTTTCTAATAAACATTCTCATATACATATCATTAGCAGCCTATTTTAGTGCCATAATAGTTTTACAACAACCCACAAAGAACAATACATAATAATTCTACACAACATACAAATAGGCGGCATAACGTTTCATCCCTTCGCTACATTTCGACGTTGACAATTCCAAACCTATTCCAACTTTAACCAAACAGTCCCCACCATATATACACATAAAACCAACTTTAAAACAGTCCAAAAATAGTCTCAAAGTGGATGGAGGTCGCGAAACAACAATTCCCAACTACCAACCCACAAGTTCGTACTAAGAACACAATTACGATATCATACAATAACTCATTTTTGCGGACTGTAAAAATTGTGCAGTAGCCTTTATACATCATTATAGAACCAAGACTCATTAAGAAAAGTAGCATCCCTTCATAATCAATCCAACCAAAAAGAGAAAAGCTTCTAAATAAACAAGAAAAATGTACAACAACTTTTGAAACACATGTTGTCCAACAATTTCAGCAAGCATAACCAGCATATATTTCTTGTTTGTCATAGTATAAGTATAATAAATACATGGATATTTTCACTTACCTTAGCCTTCAAGATTTAGGTTTCCTTCAAGAACCCTAGAGGATTGTATTGGCTGCCTTGTGAAGTGAAGTAAAGAGAAAACAAGACTCATTAGGAAAGCTGAAAAAAATTTTCAAGTGAAATGACTTAAGGGGCTATTTTTGAGCCCTTCTGAAGGGTCTCTTCGACTTTCTCTTGCAATTTTGAATACATATTAGTACATATTAAGAAGCTGGTGATGCAGTAGCTTGGCCTTCACACTTGGGCCTAAATGGGTCTCAAAGTTGATGGGCCTTGGCTGCCCATTTTTCCTAATTCCTCTTCATTTAGTTTGGGCTCAATTAGTCAAGTGGGTTGTGATGTACTTGGGCCTTTTTATTATTCATCTTGGGCTATAAGTATTGTTCATTTATGATGCTAAAATATGGGATAAAGTTACACCCTTAACACGGACTTTATTCATAATCAGACCTGGACAAATTTGACGTCGGTCCTCGTCTCCGTTTAGCTAACAATTTAAGCTAAGAAAGTAGGTGACTCACTTGCTAGCTTCCTAAGTCCTACACGCTCCTCAATTCTCTCACTTTGTTTAGGGTCGTGATCTCCTGTATTTGACATAAAACTTATTTATACTTGACCCTCTCAGTGTTAGACATACATATTGCCCTCTAATTTGAGATTCAAGCACTTTTACAAATAGGCGCTAATTTGACCAAACCATATCATGTTTTATTTGCCTAGCACTAGTATTGTAGGATGTGGGGTGTTATACACACATACTACGAGCCAACCTTATGATTCATAGGGTCCTCCATGAGTCGTAAGTGGGGTTCGTAGTGCTCAGGTATGAAGTCGTGAATTTTTCTAAGTGTTGGGTCTGCTATGAGATTGGGGCCTACAGTCGTATAACTCCATATGACTATTAAGTGGGGCCTCATAAGACAAGTTTGCATAATTTTAACAAATTTGCGAATATTAAGAAACTGACATCTCTTGGCTGTTCAGGTCCCTTCATGAAGCATTCCCTTTAAGTTTATAACTTCCCCCATCATTCCCTTTCACTATTTCTTTTATATTTTCCATTTTTCACTCACTAAAGTTCCCTAGCAAGAGAATTATGCATCAAGAACGCTTCCAATTTTTCTTCTTCTCATCATACATTCACATATTCATCTGGTAAGTTCTCGCGGTTAAATTCTGTTTATCTCTGAAATGGTATTGCCTTATGGAGGTTTGAATGAATGCTTTATGATCATGATTGGTAAAACCATTTAATAGTGATTGTGGAAGTAGGAAAACCATGTTACATAACTGTGTAAGTTCCTGCAATAGGTCGTATTTTGAATTTTACCTTTGTTGGGTGACCTTGATGCTTGATATTATGGCCATGTGCTATGTTGTGTATTCTGTGGGTCATTATGTTTTGAAAATTATGTGGGGTTGAAATTATTGGGTTGGGGGGGCATTATACTTCTCTTAGGGTAATCTACTCATGTGTATCCCTTGTAATGTGCATTGATGTTTTTACAATTAAAAATGCTTTTCCCCGATGAGGGAAAATTCATGCTTTGTTCTGAGATGATTGAGAATGAAGAGTGTTTAAGTTGTTGTAGTATCGCCTATATCTTTGTATATGTAAACTCTGATACTTTTTGATTAGTTGTTGGTCGTTGTGGAGATGTTAGAAGCACCCTGGGTGCTCTCTGCTTCCTGCTACGAGAACCTATTACGAATCATAGGTTACCTTACGAGTTGTAGTGGATCTTTGTAGTAGGCATCAGTCACCTAAGATGCCTTAACATTCTCCATGCGAGACTCACCTACGACTTGTAGCCCTTGTCAGGAGTCATAGTGGTGGTCTCGTGGCCTTGATCTGAACTCTTGAAATATCTCTGAGAGAAGATACGAACCAGGCCTACAACTTGTAAGTGCACACTATGAGTCATACCTGCATCTCCTACCTGACTCCAGAACACATTTCACTTAGCTACCTTGTCGTTACGAGGCTACTATATGACTCATCGGATTGTCCTACAAATCATACTTACACCTCGTATCTGCAGCCCTGAACCTAGTTGGGTTTGCTTTTACTTAGGTTATCTTAGTGTTCTTGTTTGATTGCTTCATTTGTTACTTGTTTGATTGAAACAAAACATAATGGGACTCATGCTTCAACATGTTGATGATTTTTCAGAGATAATGTCTTCAAGAAGTTGAAAGGGTATTGTTTCTATTTCTGGTCATCGCCTAAGAGATGAGTCCTCCGAGGATTAGCAACCAATTGAAGAGATGAATGTGCACCTAACCCTGAGGCTAACGTGACCTTAGCATGATCACTATCAACCAGCGTATCGGTGGAAATGGATAACTTATCCCAGTCTGATGAGGAGGGTGGAAGATAGTTCTGATGATGATGACTCACTTCTGACTCTGGTTCTCTCGAAGTGTCTCAGGCTCAGCCAGAAAAGAACACTCCTGCACAACCAGCTGATTTTGCGTAAACCATCACTTCCACCGACCCGCAAAACACAAGATAGTATGTCCTTGGAATGAAAGAGATCTATGATAAGGGACTAGAAGTTAAGACTCAAGGGAGGCCGGTGCGAAGGTTATGAGGAAGCAAGGTTGAAAGACTCAGGGTGGAAAGGTGTGCCAGGTTTAGAAGCTAACATTGACTGCCATGGGTTAGGGTGGTTATCACAAGTGCTGGGAAAGTACACCCCTCTCCTGGTCCAAGAATTCTATGCCTCTTACTATGCTATTTTATGTGGCAACCTTCCGAGGCTTATGAAGCCCATTTATGCACCGCGGTTGAATAAAGTAATGGTCAGGGGTGAGGTTGTCGACATCCCAGCAGAGACTATTCAAAGGGTGCAATTTCGACCTAATTATAGAACCCCACACTCCATAGCAGAATATGATCATAGGATGGCAGATATAAGGAAAGCAATTAATCAAAATGATGTCGGGCTGAGAATGGAGTTATTTAGGTGGATAATGGGCCAAATGTGTGAGGAAGGTGTTGAGCCAATATGGGTCACAAACCATGCCAAGCATATCCTGAAGGTCCATCTTTCATTTAGGGTAAAGTTTTGGTTGTCTATTATCAGAAGGCACATCAGACCCACATTCATGGATAATGTGATCACATTAGAGAGAGTCGTATTGTTGGCAAGCATCTTGGCAGGGTATGAAATTGATTGGGATCACATTATGGTAAAACAGATCCACGAGTTAGCAGTCCGCACTCAGTAGGCATTTCCATTCCCCATTCTGATTCATAGATTATGCAAGGAAGCTGGTGTGTTGGTTTGTCTTCACTTAGACCCTCATGTAGAGTTGTTGTGTATGATTGACCCCGGCCTGATAAAGGCTAATGAGAACCCAATAGCGCTACAGAGAGCTACTCTTCCAGCTATCCCAAAGCCATTCCCAATGGGGCCTCAGATTTTTGTTTCTCCCTCCAGCTACCACCGGCACCACTCTGGCTACCGCAGAGCCTACACCAGCGGTCGACCTTGAGTCGACACAATCCTCCAGTATGCCTCACCAGCAGCATCTACTTTAAAGGTTGACCCTCTTTTCTCTGTTGTTGCATTTCAGGCTTTATTATACAGGGTGGCTATAGTAGAGGACAGGCTATGAGAGTTGTCAGCACAGGTCCGACCATTGATTGATCAGACTGTTCAAGACTCCGAGGAGAGGATGAGGGCATTTGCCCGAGATTTAGTTGATCACAGAGTCCGAGTGGTAGGTACCCCAGTCGATGCGTTTGAGACTAGAGTCCACAAGAGGCTTAAGGGAGCTAGGCCTACCAACGCAAGCGCAGTTACTTAGGAGTTGGCCAAGTTCAAGGCAGACTTATTACAGTTGTTGCAAGCCCCTGTTCCATACCCATAGGTAGCACCAGTAAATGATGAGGCATTTGATTTGCTCAATGACTGTCCCGACACCCGTGGGAAGAGGCCCCTTAATTAGAGTAATGACCTATAGTAGACCCAGAAGAAGCCGAGATAAGAGGAGAAGCCCATAGCTGAGGAGGTGGTGCAGAAGTCATTGTTGTTGGCATCTATTCAGAGAGAGCGAGTGCAGCACACGCCACCTGGAGAGGGTACTTCTGGTACAGTTACAGCGGAGAGGCAACCCCAGTGCCCCACAGATCAGCCCGAGACTAGTTCTTGAGCACCATGATATTTGACTTCGTTTGACTCCAGTTCTCATTTTATCATGTTGGATACTTTGTTCTCTTTCAGACAATCTTTTTTATTATGTTTGTTTTTGGTTGTGTTTAAATATTCTTATGTTGGCTGATATTTTTACTTATATTTTGGATGCTAATTTTTGGTTTTTAACATATATGTTTATATTTTTATGTCATCGTGTTTTGTTTTCATTCTTGTTTTTACTTTAGCACAAAGTATCCTATTTTGGTGGGGTGTTGAAAGTTATGGATTAAGCTGAAGTCTGAGTAGCCTCAAGTCCATAACTTCCCCTATTTTTGATCCTAAGGTTTTCTTGCTGTACTTTTTTTTCCTTGTGGATGTTTACTTTTCTGTTGAACCA
>JAABOM020068298.1:0-86128 GCA_011800125.2 Solanum clarkiae | reverse complement strand
CTTAAATTATTAAATATAAAATATTATTAATTTCTAAGTTAAAACATTTATATAAACTTTGAAATTAAAAATTTGAAAGTTAACTTTGAAAATTGAAGTTTATATTATAAATTTCAAAACTTTGAACTTTGAAGTTCATACTTTATATAAGCTTTAAAAAATTTATATAAACTTAAATATAAATTTAATATAAACTTCTAAGTTATAAATATAATATAAACATAATATATAAACTTATAATATAAACTTTAATTTAAACTTATAATAATAAACTTAATTTAAAGTTTTAAACTTACAAATTTAATTTAAAATTTATAAAAATGAAAAATCCAGTCCGGTAAAGTGCCGGTTGGTACTGGTCCGGGAGGGTACCGCCAATGTTTTTTGGTACCGGTTCTGCTCTGGATCCACTAATTTTTTGGCACGGTAATTACTGGTACCGGTCCGATCCCGGTAAATAATGATCCAGTGGTGTCAATACCGGTCTGCTGCCACCCCTAGTTGAAACCCACATACCTCAACTTTAGAGAATTCCTTGATGAATATGGAGATGAAAACTTGAAGCTTGAGTGATTTCCTTAAGATCCAAAATGAGATTTGGCACTTGAATTTTGAGTAAAATATTTATCTTTGTGTTTGAGAGAGTATTAGGGAATGTCTTGTATCATATGACGGTTTAATATGGCCAAGTGTAGGTATTTTTTCGTATGGGGAGGCTTAAGACTAAGAACCAATGGCCTTGGACCAAACAACAAAAACTGGGCAAAATTAACATAGGAGCGTGCCCCTGGCACGTCGGGCCTCGGGTGTGGTTCTTCATGGAAATTTCCCACTTTGGGAATTCGAATTTCGGTATGGTTTCTCTAAAATCGGGATTAGACTCATTTCCCACTAAATTTTTCCCCTATTAAGAATTTGAAGTCGAACTTTTGATATCACGCATGGATTTTGAGATATATGAAAATTACAATTTCGAGCACTTTTAAGACACATTTAGGACACTTTTTAAGGTCGTTTCAATATCTACCCCTTGGTAACATTCATCTCCGAATGTCAAAGAGACATACATAAGAAGAGTAATCATGAAGAAATTAGCCCTAATAAGAATGCATCAACATACTTAAACACCATTTTCAAAATCCCATCATAAGTGTCAAAATCATTATGAACTTGTCAACATAAACATAAATGCATGCAAATGACATAGGGCTGAAACATAAGACTTGGAATCATAAAAAGGACTTGACGTGTTATCATAAGCTTGAATAGATTGAAAGAGATATAGATATTCCCTCTTGTGCCCGCTCCAGCAAACCAAGAGACACTCTCGACTTGATGATTCTTCCAATGGGTCTTGACGAACACTACATCTTTATCAATCAACTTTTCTTCCCTTCTATCCAATGACTCCAATGGGGTCTTCTCCTAAGCAAACTTATCCTCCACAACACCCACAACCTCAAAGAGTTCCATAGGACTAGAGTCACCAACACATCCCCTCAACTTAGAAGCATGAAGAACCAGACGAATATATCCATATCGATAGCCAATCCCCATTCATATGCAACCTCACCAATCCATCTCAATACTCTATAAGGACTCACAAACCATAAACTCAATTTCCTTTCTTGTCGAACTGGGCCACACCTACATGGGTGAGACTCCCAAGTGAAATCAATCTTCAAAACAAACACACATAGCCTACCGTAGTGTCTAATGACACCATATTCCCCTTGGGAGAAAACCTCCACTTCACCACCTTACACCAAAGTATTCAATTCTAATAAGGTAGGATCAAGATCTTACTTTGCCTTCACCTCATCAACCAAGGAGGTTCTAGAACCTTCAGCCACCACTACACCACTATAGCCAACCTCTTCCAATCTAACTTCCAATCTAGCCAACCGATGGACCTCTCTAGTCACCTCAAAGATTCCTACTTTCCATAATTAGGAAGCAACTCACATCCATCAAGATTCGCAACATCACCCTCAAATGATCCACAAGCTCTCCTTCACCTCCAGGAACAACCAACATATTATCACCAAAGGCCACTACAAACATAACAAAGTATGGATTGAAGATACTATTCATGAGACACATAGACATATTCGGTGCATAAATCAAACCAAAAGACACTACCCCAAATCGAAAATATTGGAAAGAACATCAAGAACCCGTCTATCACTGGAACAACTTAATATAAATGGCCTCGGTTCAAAATCCTTAACTCTTATAAGAAGAAAAATAAAACCCTTAGAGATCAATTGGACCTTAAGTCAAGGAATGGACTTACCCTTACACTACCACCTTACAGTCGGCCACTCAAGGATGGGTTCATTAGGGTGTTGGAATCTAACTCTATGGGCCCTATAATCAATGGAGACACAATATGCATTCAATCAATCCATCCCAAGTATGACATCAAAATCCACCACATCAAATCCGACTAGTCACATGGAAGGACCTATTGCAATACGAATACCGAAACATTACCTATGAACTTTCTAGCAACAATGGACTCACAAAAAAAGGGTGGACACCAAGGTTCATATAAAAACTCGGGACACACAAGAAGCCCATTAGCAAAAAAATGGAATAATGCAAGTAATAGTGGAACTTGGATCCATCAAAATCTAAACCTTCATCTTAACCTCGAAGTACCTTGCCAAGTGTAGTGACCCCTAGAGGGATATGGTTGAGAACATTGATGACCATCCTTATGATCTTTATGGACACAAAGACAATACCTTATCTTATGATGCATTCCACCACATCCAAAACACACACCCAAATCAGCTATACAATCTCCCGGGTGGTACCTTCCACACTTGTCGTATGTAAGAGGAGCATGCCCACCTACAACTTCACCTCGATACTTGGGGATGGACACCCCATCCATGGCAACCCTCTTGTTTGGAGCATCATCGTACTCTTGACCTTAGAAGCTACTATCAAATCGAGCCCTCTTGGACTTCTCACTTTTTCCTCTTTCTAAGCTTCTCCCCATCAAGTTGTTTGGCATAAGTCATGAGGCGAGACAAATCCATATCATTTATCAACATAGAGGTACGACACTTGTCATTGACCAAATCAGTTACACCTATCATACACTTATTCATCCTTGATCGCAGATCGGCAACCAATTATGGAGCATACCTGGAGAATTGCTTGAACTTGAGGGAATACTCCCTCACACTCATAGACCATTGCTTCAAATTCATGAATTCCACCATCTTGGGCTCCCTTAGCTCAAGCGAAAAGAACCCGTTGAGAAATGCTCGCATAAACTCCTCCCAAGGAATAGCATCATGATTTCCCCTTCCCACCTTCCATTGCACAAATGGAATTTGAGCCACCCCCTTTACTTGGTAAGTTGTCAACTCCGCCTTCTTCTCCAAATTTACCCCCATGTTAGACAACACCTTGTACACCTCATTGATAAACTCTTATGGATCCTCATCTACCTTAGACCCATAGAACTCCTGTGTGTTCATTCTTGTAAATTCCCTCACCACAAAGGCCAGAGTAGGAACATGAGTGGCTTGGGTCCCTTTGATGATTTTATTAGTAATGGAATATAGCATTTTGGAACTCAATCTCGGTAACCCCTCTACCTTGAGGAGGTTGAGGAGCGGGGTAGGATGATTGTCCTTCGGGTGTACGAGCTCTTCTTGCTCTTGGGATAAACATGATCTAGCATTGAAAAGAACAATCGTTAGGGGAAAAACCTTACCTTGACTCCTATAGCATGACACAAAGTAAGAAGGGAAACATTTCCTAGAGCATCTCAAAGCCTCTTACTCATAGTTGTGGTGCACAACACAATAATGAATAAGACTCTAATAAACATGGTGTTTTAGATGTCGAGGACCATTAACAACCTATTGCTCTGATACCAAGTTTGTAGACCCAATCCTAGGCCTAGACGTGACATGGTGCATGGAGAACCCGAAGGAATCCCAAGCAAGCCTCTTAATATATCATTACACATCCTTGATCATGAAAGCAATGTAACAACAATAACAGATTAGAAATAGGGGCATAGGGACTAAGGAAAACCTTTCATAGCATAAAAACATCAAAGAGTCAAGAGAATCAAACCCGATAGCATCATTACATAACTTGTCCAATAACACCTCTAAACATAAAACTTAGCAGGTGTCAAGACAAGCAATCAGGCCCACCTTCATAATCAAAGCATATGACATAAGAAGAGTCAATACATAACATAAATCAAGAGAAGTACATCCTTAGAGTTGTGACTCACCAAGTTGTTTGAAGAGATATTACTAGCTATGTGGAGAAGGATGATGATAAAATAGAACTCTGGCTCCTATATGGTAACATCATGAAGGCATAGAGTATGTTTTAGTACTTTTGAATGTACTAAGTATGTAGGATGTTGCAACAAGAGATAGGTAACATGTGAAAATGCATAACAATAATCAATAGATAGCAAAATAACAATATGACATGTATGATCAATGCGTAAGTAAATCATGCTTTGCAAATCATTCATCTTACATAGAATATAATATGTAAATATGGGAAGAAACCTCAACTGACATAAAATAAGACAAAGTGAGCTACAATTTTGAATCTCGATGATTATCCCTCACTGGTAAAGAAAGGGGGAAGTTACTTGCCATGGTGAACCTCCTAGCGCCTAAGTGGATCTACTAAGCCTTTTGTGAATCGGGTACTCACCTCTAGTTCCTAGACTCGGGTACTCGCCTCAATCCCGGACTCGGGTACTCGCCTCAAGCCCTCATATTTTGGGCACATGTCTCTAAGAGATTTGGGGACTCACCTTTAATCCCTTTACCTATGGTGGCACATAGTTCTAGGACTTGGGTACTTGCCTCTAGTCCACTCGGTTTAAGTCTAATTCCACGAAATATATAAGATAATCATACTTTAATAACTTTCAATAAACATAGAGATATGGCACGAGTAGCTAATAACATCATTGACCTCAAATGTTGAGCCCAACTTCAAACATTAGAATGGGTCATCATCAACATTATTTGTTCATTAACATCAACATCAAAGGCTCACAAGAGATACAATCTTTGAGAAAAGGGGCTTAATCCAACCCTACGACATCATCAACATTTTATTGACTTAAACACATTTTTGTAAATCCCAAAATCATCATAAAGTCCCTTGAATCATAAATCAACCAATAGATCATCAAAGCTTCCAGAATCCTTTAAAAGGCAATTTATCAAATACTTGGTGGTATACGATGCTAGTACAAAATCAAGCAATTGAAGAGTGAAATAATGTAAGAAAAATCCATGTAAAACCATCCAGCAATACTTGGTAATACTCTCATGCAATATAATCAAAATCCTTCATCGAATTTCAAGATAGATCGTAGATTCATAGCATAAAACATGCTCAAACAGTCACAGTTTTATGAAGCCCCAAAATAGTTCATAGTCATATTCATAATAGGTAAGACATAAGTAAATCAATTTAGGAACATGCAATTTATCTAAAAAAGGACATTCGGCAACATAATGAAAGGACCCAATGGTTGAAACCCACATACCTCAACTTTGGAGAATTCCTTAATGAAGATGGAGATGAGAACTTGAAGCTTAGGTGATTTCCTTAATATCCGGAATTAGATTTGCCACTTGAATTTTGAGTAAAATATTTATCTAAGTGTTTGAGAAAGTATTGGGGATTGTCTTGTGTGATATGAAGGTGTAATAAGGCTAAGTATAGGTATTTTTACGCATGGAGAGGCTTTGGCCCAACACCCAAAGGCACTGGAATGGACAACAAAAACTGAGCAAAATCAACATAGGATCGCGCCCATGGCGCATTGCGCCTTAGGCACAGTTCTTCACTGGAAATCGCCCACTTTGGAAATTTGAATTTCGATACGGTTGCCCTGAAATTGGGGTTAGACCCAGCTCCCACTCAATTTTGCCCTCTATAAAGTTTATGAAGTTGGATTTTCGATATCACGCATGAATTTTGAGATATAAGGAAATTTTGGCCACTTCCATGGCACATTTTCGAGCATTTTTTAGGGTCATCTCAAAAGCTGTCGTTGTCAAATATAAACCTAACAATGATTAGGGTCGAATCCCACAGAGAATATGGAGACTCATAATGAATTCATCAATACGCAATTTAAGTAACTAACAGCTCAATTCCCCAAGGGGGGTTTGCAATGTTCAACAAGAACATGCACTAAACTAACTAAAGAAAGAGACAATCAATAACGAAGAGCAACTTGGAAATTGTATTCCCCATGATTCACCAACTCAATATACCTGGATAACCCAATTCATGACTAGAGTATAACACGTAGGACGGCAATTTGAAGTCACCAAGCCTTTTGGTCAAAGGTGAGAGGCGAATTTTACTATGTGACATGGCCCATCTCCATACTGTGCAATACTAGCCATTACCCATAGTCTCAGTAAACCTCCCCTTGGTCTAGTTCGGTTGATTAGATGAGAACAAATCATCAAATCCTATTAATCAATCTATTTTCCTATTAATTACTTGGATCGGGAAGGTAACACTAGGCATGTTCTAGTGTTGTCTACCACTAGAAAACATGCAAAATGAAGAGAATTGAATAATACATGTAAATACTTATTCCCAGAATTGCATATTATCTGGGTTTATTTGGTTAGATCTTTATGGTTCCCACAACCCCAAGTTGTGGATTTAGCTACTCATGCTATGGGTAGATAAAGAAATCATAATTTGAGAAAACATAATTAATCACTCATCCAATTGAGTTGAAGAACAAGCAAATAAAAAATATATTGAGGATCACAAGATTTGAAGATACAATGAATCCACAAATGTATTCTCCTCCACGTTTGATGTCTCCAAGTACAAAACCGTAAAAGTACTTTCTGATGACGTTCTCTACTTTACCACTCTCAAAAATTAACTTAAAATTACTATTTATAGTATTTACAAACAAGTCCTTTAAAAATAGAAAGACTAGCAATGACTTTCTACGACCAAAATTTATGACTCATACACTGACTTACGAGTCGTAATCGAGGTCTCGTGTTCAACTCTTGAGATATTGGACTTCACTCTCGTGTTCACTCTCACAAAAGATATTCATGCACAATGACAATTACCATAGGCTTTCCCCTATACTCATGACTCAGATTTTCATCCAACTTGACTAAGATCACTTTAGGACTTTCTAGACTTGTAACAGGCTTAGGGGACTTTGGTATGAAAACTTGGAAAAATAGTGACTAAAAACCATCATTGAACTACATTTTTTTTTCACTTCCACTTTACCAACTATAATATTTTCACCTTATCCTCCCTTTTTCCATATTCAAGCTTTTATGGGTATTTCTTCTGATTTTTCAGCTTTTGCCTCATTTTTACACTTCATTTTGCATTTTATATCAATCTAAGGATTCTTTCTCTTTTTCTTACACCCGGTACATGATTTCTTCTTTTTCTCCTTACTCCCTACTCACCATCTCATTTTTGTGATTTTACCCTATACCGGCCACCCTCTATTTAGACTTTTAGCCTGTATTGAAGTAAACATATCTATTCACCAAACCAAGGACTTTTTCATCAATCAAGGTTCACAATGCTCAAGGACAGACTAGGGCAATTTTAAGGTTTTCCACTAGACAAGGTAAGGCAAATTAGGTGTTTTTGAAAGAATTGGTACATGTAAGACTCAAATATTTTGAATAAGGGATAAAATATCAATTGGTTGGTCATTTTAAGGCTAAAGTAGAAAAAGTAAAAGAACAAAGGTGTCATGCCCAAAGTCCCATTAAGGCGGACTAGCACCCATTGCCGACAAGGATAAGGAGAACCAACATATAACTATGCACTTGCTAGGAACATTATAACATGTTTCTATATTCAGCATGAATTCAAGGAGGTAGACAATAATAAAAAGCCAAAAGCGAAAGTATATGACTGGGCCGTTCGAGCCAAAATGTCTAAGCCTCTAGATAAGGAATATGTCACACCCAAAGTCAAATCAGGGCGGACTGGCACCCATTGCCGATAAGGCCCGAGAGAAACAACCTGTATCTATGAGGTTTCTATACATATTATAACGGATTCCTTTGTTTAACCTGCTTTTAAGAAAATAAACAATGATAACAAGACAAAAGGAAATGCCTATGGCTAGGCCACTGAGGCCATGATGTTTAAAGATTAGACATGAAAACATTTTAATTTACATAGTCTACAAAACCTCGAGATAAGGAAAAGTATCTGATAAGAGTAGGGACAGGCCCCGCCTCGACTAACTGTACAATACATAAATATAAGCTCTAGATCCACACAAATCTCTAAAGCAACCTAGAGCTTGGTAACAGCAGCCGGATATCCCGTACTCTTACTGGGGAGATCTACTAGCACCTGTACTTACAACATGAAATGCAGGTCCCCTGTACGGGGCATCTTTATGAGATAATGTATTGAATATGTAAGGCAGGAAATACTATATAGGAAGCAACAACTCAAATGAAACTATGCACTGGTGTAGGATAAGAGACCACCTTTAGTTGTACTATGAGATTATGTACTTTATATTCTATTTATCACTTTACCTTATTGTATAATTTGTGCACAACATGTAATACAAATGACCAGCTAATCAGTGGTAAAGATGTATCCGGATTGGCCCTAGCTAGGCTCTTCCTTAACCCTTTGGGCTACCCCCTGTGATAGGATCGACCCTAACTAGGTGATTCTTCCATCCCTCGGGCTACCACCCATCAATAAGTAATATACATTACTTTATCTTTCAATTACCATTGAGATGATTCTTTTGGTGGTCATAATATTAGAGCTGTAGGGTTGTATATATAGCATGTGACATGTAGATAATCATACAAGATAGTAAGACAATGAAAAGAGTACATTGCACATGTAATGGAAATGCATATGAGATGAAATAACTCGTGAACTTTATTTAGCAACAAGAACCCATATAACTTGGTATCCACGTATGTATGTAGATTTGAAGGTGACTATGTATGGTAGCATACGAACATGTAAAATAGCAGATACATGGTTAATAGTTGAGTCGGAGTTGGTAAATGCCTTTATGTGCCAAAGAGGGATCTACGTTTCATTCCAAATAATACAAAATCAAGTAGCCTTGCATACCTCACTGTATGACCTCGCTATTACCTCGGGATAACCTTTCCTTCCACCAAATATTTATCTACAACATATTAGGTGATAAAACTCGTATTAGCAGCCAATAGATACATCTTGGAAGTCCAATCTCATAAAAAAACAACATACGGGCAGCAAGCGGGTAGTTATAACCCCGAGCATATTCTATCAACCTTTCCGCCCTAATCGTACTTTCTGATACACATTCTCATATACATATAATTTGCAGCCTGTTCTAGTGGCATAAGTTTCTTACAACAGCCCACAAAGCCTAACACATAACAATTCTACATAATATACAAATAGGCGGCATAACATTACGTCCTTTTGCTACATTACGATGTTGACGATTCCAAACCATTACCAATTTCAACCAAACTGTTCCCACAACATTTATACATACAAACAGTCCTAAAATAGTTCAAAAATAATCTTCAAAATAGGTAGAGGATGTGAGGTCATAGCCCCCAATCAATTAGCCCACAAGTTCCTATTCTGAGCACAATTACGATATCACACAAGAACTTACTTTCGTGGACTATAAAAATGGTGCAGTGGCTTAGCTACATCACTAACAAACTATAACATGTCAAAAGAATAAGTCTTACTTCATAATTCAGCAAACTAAGAAGAGAAAATTCTCTTAAATAACAGGAAAAGTCCACAACAATTCTTAGGATACATGTTGTCCAAATTTCTAGCTCAACAAATATACTAGCATATACTTCTTGTTTTTCATGGGATAAGTATAACAAATACATAGATATTTCCACTTACTTCAGCCTTGAAGGTTCAGGTTTCCTTTGACAATCCTAGAGGGTTGTGTAGGCTGCCTTGTGAAATGAAATATAGAGAGAAAAAGAGGCTTTAAGAAAGTTGAAAATTGCTCCAAAGTAAAATGATTTAAGGTGGTTATTTTAAGCCCTTTTAAAGGCTCTCTTTGGCCGACTTTCTTTATAACTTTTGACCACATATAAAATCTTATTAATAACCTTGTGATGTAGAAGCTTGGCCCTTACACTTGGGCCTAAATGGGTCTCAAAGTTGATGGGCCTTGGCTGCCCATTTTCCAAATTCTTCTTCACTTAGTTTGGGCCCAATTAGCCAAGTGGGTTCTGGTGTAATTGGGCCCTTTTCTTTTATTACTCATCTTGGTTTGAAAATAAAGTCTATTTATGATGCTAAAACATTGGCTAAAGTTACACCCTTATGGACTTTATTCATAATCGGACTTGGACAAATTCGACATCGGGCGTCGTCTCCATTTAGCCAGCAAATTTAAGCTAAGCAAGTTGGTGACTCACCTCCTAGCTTACTAAGTCCTACAAGCACTTAAATTATCTTACTTTGTTTAAGTCTATGATCTCCTCAATTTGACACAAAACATGTATACACTCAACCCTCTTAAGCGTTAGATGCACATATCTCCCTATAACATGAGATTTAAGCCCTTTAAAAATGGGCGCTAATTTGACCAAACCATGTCATGTTTCATTTGCATAGTACTACTATGGTAAGGTGTAGGGTGTTACATCCTCCCCCAGTTAGGAAAATTCATCCTTGAATGTTAGCATAATTAGATAGTTCAACCAAGTTTAAACCTTTACTTACACAAACTTTTGACAACACACTAAGTATTCAATCACAAGTACTTATTAGTGTCCCAATTTTGCATGTTGAACTTCCTTCTTAGCTTCAAATAAGTAAGGGTATTTTGATTTCATCGTGTCCTCGGTCTCCCATGTTATTTCTTTTGCTTGCTGGTTTCTCTAAAGTACTTTCACTAAAGCTATTTTCTTTATTCCTTGGCTTCTTAACTTGACGATCTAGAATAGCAATGAGTACCTCTTCATATGTGAGATCTCCTATAACCTGCACATCCTCAATAGGAGTGATATGAGATGGGTCACCTATGTATTTTTGAAGCATTGAGACATGAAAAACTGGATGAATGATTGAAAGCTCTTGGGGTAGCTCTAGTTCATATGCAACCTACCCAAACCTCTTAATATGGCCCTATGTAATACAGACTCAGTTTCCTTTCTTACCAAATCTCATAACCTCTTTCATTGGAGACACCTTTAAAAATACCCAATCTCCTACTGAGAATTCCAGTCCTCTCCTCCTAGCATCCGCATATGATATGTGAGGACTTTGGGCTATTTCTAGCCATTGCTGTATTACCGTAACTTTTTCCATGGCTTGTTGTACTAGATTTGGCCC
Source organism: Solanum clarkiae (assembly GCA_011800125.2). Taxonomy (NCBI): domain Eukaryota; kingdom Viridiplantae; phylum Streptophyta; class Magnoliopsida; order Solanales; family Solanaceae; genus Solanum; species Solanum clarkiae. The sequence goes on along the minus strand of JAABOM020068298.1, from coordinate 74,743 downwards.
AAGTGAGGTGGTTGTACCCACTTCAAACAATCCAATTGGCAACCTACATTTCCTTCCATAGAAAGCTTCCTAAGATGTCATCTTGATACTCGCTTTGTAGCTATTTTTATAGGAAAATTCAATAAGTGGAAAATGGTCTACCCAACTACCTTTAAAGTCCAATGCACAAGCTTATAACATATCTTCAAGTGTTTTAATGGTGCACTCTGCTTGACTGTCTGTTTGAGGATGGAATGTTGTACTCAAATGCACTAGTGTCCCTAAACTTATTTGGATGGACTTCCAAAACTTTGCAGTGAATTGAGATCCTCGGACAGAGATAATGGAGATTGGGACTCCATGTAGCCTGACAATCTCCTTGAGGTATAGCTTGGCATACTCTTCAGCTATATAATCACTCCTGACTGGCAATAAGTGTGCTGATTTTTTGAGTCTATCTACTATTACCCATATGGAGTCAAACTTCTGAAATGAGCGAGGCAACCCGGTAACAAAATCCATGTTGATCATATCCCACTTCCCTGTTGGAGGTTCTGTACGTTGCATATAACGTCCTAGCTTTTAGTCACTCATTGGCAATTTAGACATTGAGCCACAAATTCTGCAAGGTCCTTTTTCAGGCCTCCCCACCAAAACATTCCCTTCAGGTCATGGTACATCTTAGTTGATCCTGGATGGATGGAATATCGGGAATGATGGGCTTCTTCCATTATCCTTTTATTTAATCCATTGATATTAGGCACACATAATCTGTTTTGGCAATAAAGTACTCCAATGTGTGTAAGGTCAAAGCCTTTAATCATACCCTAACTCATCTTTTCCTTAAGCTGTCATAGAACAGGATCGTCGAACTATTTTTCTTTCACCTCCATTACTAATGAAGACGTTGTTGCATTATGTACGATAACCCCTTCCTCTGGATTTTCAAGAAGGCGAACCCCCAAATTAGGTAGCTGACGTAGATTCTTAGCCACTCCTTAACTTACCATAGCTTGATCACTAGTATTCATGATTGCCTTACGACTCGGAGCATCGGCTACCATATTTACCTTCCTCGGATAGTAAAGTATATCAACATCATAATCCTTTATTAACTCTAGCCATCTCCGTTATCTTAAGTTTAGGTCTTTCTTCTTAAAGATGTATTGCAGGCTCTTATGATCAGTATATAATTCAATGTGAACCCCACACAAATAGTGGCGCCATATTTTCAGAACAAATACAACTGCTGCTAGCTCAAGATCATGTGTTGGGTAGTTTTTTTCATGTGTTCATAGCTGTCTAGATGCATAAGCAATTACCCTACCATGTTTTGTCAGTACACACGCTAAGCCAACTCCTGAAGTATTGCAACACACTGCACACCCGTCGGTGCCTTCTCGGAGTACTAGAACAGGTGTAGAAGTTAGTTTTTTTTTTTTGCTCCTGGAAGCTGCTTTCACATGCATTATTTCATTGGAACTTGGTTTTCTTATGTGTCAACTTTGTTAGAGGTGTAGAAATAGAAGAAGAAGATTCGACAAACCTCCTGCAATAAACTGCCAAACCTGGGAAGCTCTAAACTTCTGTGGGTGTTGTTGGTGTAGGCCAATCTTTCGCAGCCTCTACCTTTTGTGAATCAACCCTTATTCCCTCATCAGACACAATATGACCCAAGAATGGCACTGATTTTAGCCAAAATTCACATTTAAAAAATTTTGCATACAACTATCGATCACGCATAACTTATAACACCTTTCGTAAGTGATTCGCATGGTCCTATTCTGATCTTGCATATACCAAAATATCATCTATAAATACAATCACGAACACATCCAAGAATAGCTTAAATACCCTGTTTATCATATCCATAAAAACTGTTGGTACATTCGTTAGCCCAAATGACATAACAAGAAATTCAAAGTGACCATAGTATGATCTGAAAGTAGTCTTAGGTATATCTTTCTCCTTCGTCCTCACTTGGTGATAACCTGATCTCAAATCGATTTTTGAAAAGCATTTGGCACCCTGCAACTGTTCAAATAAATCATCAATCCTGGGGAGGGGTTAATTATTCTTAATTGTCACCCTATTCAATTGTTGACAGTTGATACACATTCTCAAGATGCCATCCTTTTTACGTACAAATAACACTGGTGCACCCCAAGGAGACACAATAGGTCTTATAAAACCCTTCTCCATTAAATCTTTTAGTTGTTCTTTTAATTCACGTAACTCTGCCGGGGCCATTCTATATGGAGGGATGGAAATGGGTTGAGTGCCTGGAAGTAATTCAATACGAAAATCTATTTCTCGTTCTGGAGGTAAGCTTGGAAGTTCTTTAGGGAATACATTAACGAATTCATTCACTATTGGAACTGATTGAAGGGTTGGTGATTCTGCTTCCATATCCCTCACTCTAACTAAATACCATATATACCCCTTAGATATCAACTTTATATCCTTAAAATAAGAGATAATCTTATCCTTTAGCGCCCCAATATTTCCTTCCTATTCAAGAACCGCCTCATTTAGAAAGTGGAAGCACACTTTCTTTGTTCGACAATCCACGGTGGCATAGCAAAAAGCTAACAAATCCATACCCATTATAACATCAAATTCCACCATTTCTAGCTCAATAAGGTCAGGCAATGTGTCACGATCACAAACAGTTACTAACAGTCATAATAAACACTTCTAGCCAAAAAAGATTCACCGTTTGGTGTAGACATTTCAAATGGTTTGTTCAATAATTTGGGTGTCCTCTTAAACTTCCCAGCAACTAGTGGGGCAATGTATAATACTGTAAACCAGGGTCAATTAATGCATATACATTATGTGAAAAGATGGACAATATGCCGGTGACCACATCAGGTGAAGCTTCTAAATTTTGCCAATGCCCCAGTGCATAAGTGCGATTCTAGACTCCGCTAGAGCTAGCTTCCCCTCTAACACCTCTACCATGGCACATAGGTTCTTGTTGACCCCTACCTAATGGAGGAACTGACGATGATAATGCAACAGATGACCCAATAGATTGTGCTATATCACCCATACGCCTCCTCGGGCAATCTCTTATCATATGCCTTGGCGCACCACACCAACAACAAGCGTCTATCCTAACAAGACTTGTACCTAAATGACTTCTTCCACACTGTTTACAAAGCTATGTAGGAGTCATTTGCTGGCCTGTTGAATACCCCATTGTCTGGGTTCCTTGCCCTTCAAATCTTGGACCAAACTTATTTCTCCTAGACCCCTGAAGTTGTGGTGAAGCACTGGCTGCAGAGTAGGAGGATGTTGGCCTAGGCAGTCTATTAGAAAATCGAGGCCTAAGCTCACCTTGGGGTGGTGTAAACTGCCCTGTAGACCTAGTCGTCTTGGGTTGCCCTCTTTCCAACCATTGTATCCTTCTCCTTTGCCTCTGATCCTCCAATTTCTGTGCAAAAGCTTGCATTCTCGCTATACACATATCTTTATTCAAAGAGGCAATGATACAGTCTCTGACCAGATGCGTATCCAATCTATCCACATATCGATGAACTCTATCTGCCGTAGTAGCAACTACATGAGGAGTATACCTCGGCAGGGAATAAAATCGAAGGCTATACTCCCTCACGCTCATATTCCCTTGGTGGAGATTCAAGAACTGATCTGCATGGGCCTCTCATATCTCTAACAGCAAATAATGGTTAAGAAATGCCTCTTTGAACTCCTTCTAGGTAGTTGGAGGTGCAACTATACCCTTAGATTTCTTCAAAGCTTCATACCACAATATAGCCATACCTTTCAACCTATATGTCGCTAACTCGACAACTTCTGTACCACCCATATGGATACCATCTAAAGTGCATTGAATCTAATCAATAAAGTCTTGAGGATCTTCATTAGGATCTGACAGAGTGAAGGATGGAGGGTCCAAATTAAGGAAATCACGTATCCTTATGCCAACTTCCCTATTCGCACCACCTGTACTTGTAACTAGACCTTCCTATATTTTACCTTTACCAGCAACTATACAGGTCAATAGTTGGGCTGGATTTCTCAGATCCTGCACGGTAGCATCAATAGGTGGTTCTGCGGGGAATTTCACTACTTTCGAGTTCATCGGGAGCAGAAGGAGTTGGAGATGTCTATGACAGAGACTCCTCTTGAACCTCATTTTGTTGTCTCACCTGACTGGGTATACCCTTTCCTTCCCTTTACCTTAGTTTTACCTGGTTTCTGGCATACTTGCTGTACAAAACAATTTAGAATAAGACATAATGCACCTACTACACTTAGCTCTATGGCTCGATCTAAAGAACGAAAATAAAGTAACAACTCCTAAATTCCACGTAGCCTCCTGCTTATAAATGTGGTGTACAACACATTGATAAAAAATACTCTACATAGACACGACTTTGTAGACTCCCTAGGACGATCCGTTCTGATGCCACTTCTGTCACGCCTAAAGTCCCGTTATGGTGCCTGGCACTCGTTGCCGATAAGGCCCGAGACAACCAACCTGTAACTATGCACTTTGTATACATATCATAAGGGATTCCTATGTTCAACCTGCCTTTATGACAATAAACAGGGATAACAAGCCAAAAGGAAATGCATATGGCTAGGTCGTTGGGGCCACGATGTTTAAAGTACGAGACATGACCATACTTTAATTTACATGGTCTACAATGCCTCTAGATAAGAAAAAGTATCTGATAATGATCGAGACAAGCTCCTCCTTGACTAACCGTACAATATGAAATTTAAGCTCTAGGCACACACAAAGCTCCGAAGAAACCTGGAGATTCATAACAGCAGCCGGATATCCTGTACTCCTACTGGGGAGATCTACTAGCACCTATACCTGCAGCATGAAATGCAGGTCCCCCGTAAGTGACATCAGTATGAGATAATGTACTGAATATGTAAGGTAAGAAATACTTATATGAAGTAACAACTCAAATGAAACTATGCACTGATGTAGGATAAGAGACCACCTTTAGTTATATTGTGGGATCATGTACTTTATGTTCTTTTATCACTTTATCTTTGCTGTATAATTTGTGCACAACATGTAATACAAAAGATCAGCTGATCAGTGGTAAAATTGTATCTGGATCGGCCCTAGATATGCTCTTCATTAACCCCTCAAGCTTCCCCCCGTGATAGGATTGACCCTGGCTAGGTGATTCTTCCACCCCTCGAGCTACCACCCATTCATAAGCAATATACTTTACTTCATCCTATAATTACCTTAGAGATGTTCTTTTGATGGTCATAATATTAGAGGTGTAGGGCTGTATATGCAGCATGTGACATGCATATAATCATAGAAGACAATAAGACAATGAAAATAGTACGTTGCACTAGTAATTTAAATGCGTATGGGATGAAACAACTCGTGAACTTTATTTAGAAACAAAAACCCATGTAACTTGGTATCCACGTATATATGTCGATCTAGAGGTGACTATGTATGGGAGAATATGAACATGTGAAAGAGTGGAGACATGGTTATTAGTTGTATCGGAGTTGGTAAAAGCCTTTATGTGCCAAGGAGGGATCTATGTTTCATGCCAAATAATACGAAATCAAGTAGCCTTACATACCTTACTGTATGACCTAGTTATTACGTTGAGATAACCTTCCCTTTTGCAAAATATTTATCTACAACATAGTAGGTGATAAAACTAGCATTAGTAGCCAATAGGTACATCTTGGCAGCCCAATCTCATAAAAAAAACAACACACGAGTAGCAAGCGGGTATTTATAAACCCGAGCGTATTCTTTCAACCTTTCTGCCTCTAATTGTATGCACATTCTCATATACATATCATGTGCAGCCTATTATAGTGCCATAGTAGTCTTACAATAGCCCATAAAGCACAACACGTAACAATTGTTCGCAACATACAAATAGGTGGCATAACGTTACGCCACTTTGCTACATTACGACGTTGACGATTCCAAACCTTTACCAACATCAACAAAACTGTTTCCACAACATTTATAAATATAAATATTCCCCAAAAAGTTGAAAAATAGTCCTCAAAATAGGTGGAGGATGTGATGCCATAGCCGCCAATCAATCAACCCACAAGTTCCTATTATGAGAATAATTATGATATCACAGAAGAACTTGCTTTTGTGGACTGTAAAAATGGTGCAGCAGCTTAGCTACGTCACTAACAAACTATAACTTGTCAAATACATAAGTCTTAATTCATAATTCACCCAACAAAGAAGAGAAAACCCTCTTAAATAACAAGAAAAGTTCATAACAATTCTTAGGACACATGCTGTCCAAATTTCCAGCACAAACATACTAGCATATGCTTCTTGTTTTTCATGGGATAAGTATAACAAATAAATGGATATTTCCACTTATCTTAACCTTTAAGGTTCAGGTTTCCTTCAAGAACCCTATACGGTTGCATAGGATGCCTTATGATGTGAAATAAAGAGAGAAAAATAGACTTCAAGAAAGCTGAAAATTGCTCCAAAGTAAAATGACTTAAGGTGCTGCTTTTGAGCCCCTTTAAAGGCTCTCTTTGGCCGACTTTCTGTATAATTTTTTACCACATTAACACTTATTAATAACCTTGTGATACCGTAGCTTTTCCCTTACACTTGGGCCTAAATGGCTCTTAAAGTTGGTGGGCTTGGCTGCCCACTTTCCAAATTCTTCTTCACTTAGTTTGGGACCGATTAGCCAAGTAGGTTGTGGTGTCCTTGTGCCCTTTTATTATTCATCCTAGGCTGAAAATAAAGTTCATTTATGATGCTAAAAGATGAGCTAAAGTTACATCCTTAGCAAGGATTTTATTCATAGTCGGACTTGGACAAATTCGACTCGAGCCTCTTCTCCATTTAGCAAGCAAATTTAAGCTAAGCAAGTAGGTGACTCACCTGCTAGCTTACTAAGTCCTACAAACACCTCAATTCTCTCACTTTATTTAAGGCCGTGATCTCATCAATTTGACGCAAAACATGAATATAGTCGACCTTCTTAAGCGTTAGACATACATATCGCCCAATAACATGAGATTCAAGCTCTTTTAAAAATGGGTGCAATTTGACCAAACCATATCATGTTTCATTTGCATAGTACTAGTATTGTAAAGTGTGGGGTATTATACAAAATTATTTGATAAGCATCGGGACAGGCCCCGCCTCATGACTAACTATACAATACAGAAATATATAAGCTCTAGACACACAAAGCCTCGAAGTAACCTGGAGCTCAGTAATAGCAGCTAAATCTCCTGTACTCCTACAGGAGAGATCTACTAGCACCTGTACCTGCAGCATGAAATGTAGGTCCACTTTATGGGACTTCAGCACGAGATAATGTACTGAATATGTAAGGTAAGGAATACTATATATGAAGTAAGAACTCAAATGAAACCATGGATTGGTATAAGGATAGGAGACCACCTTTAGTCATACTATGGAATCATGTACATTATGTTCTTTTTTTACTTTACCTTTACTGTATAATCTGTGCACAATGTGTAATACAAATGTCTAGATGATCAGTGAAAAATCTATATCGGGATCGGCCCATGCTAGGATTTTCCTTTCATCCCTGGGCTACTTAGGGTAGTAGGATCGACCCCTTGTAGGTAATTCTTCCACCTCTAGGGTTACCACTCATCAATAAGCAACTTAGTTTACTTTATCTTTCAATTACTTTTGAGATAATTCTTTTTGTGGTCATAATATTTGAGTTGCAGGGTTGTAAATAATTATAAAAGACAATACCATAATGAAAGTAGTAGGTAACACAAGTAATGAAATGTGTGGGAGATGAAACAACACATGAACATTGTTTAGCAGAAAGAACTCGTGTATCTTGGTATTCAAGTTTTTATGCAGATTTGCAAATGACAATGTATGGGAGCATATGTACATGTGAAAGCGTGGGGACATGGTTGTTAGTTATAATGGAGTTGTTAAGTGTCTTTATGTGCCAAGGAAGAATCTCGATTTCATGCCAAATAATACGAAATTATGTAGCCTTACATACCTCGTTATACGACCTTGTTACTACCTCGAAGAAACCTTCTTTTCTCTCAAGTAGTTATCTACATTAGGGTGTAGTAAAATAGGTATTAGTAATTACTAAACATGTCGTTGCATCTAATCTAATTTAATAATAAAACATTGGGTAGCAACCCATAAGCATTGACCCAACGATGTTATTTCATCCTTTCCACCCCTAAGCATATATGTCTACTACCTATTCCATATACATGATGTATACAACCTAGTTTAGTTACGTAACATGTTGGGAAAAGTCCACAATTCACAGCACACACCAACTCCACAAAACATGCCATTAGGTAGCACAATATTATACCATTTCCCTTTATCTCGATGTCAAAAATCCAAAACTATACAAACTTTAACAAAACTTTCCTCAACACATCTATACATAAAAACGATCTTAAAAAGTCCTAGAACAGTGCCAAAGCAGTCAAAAAGTCATGAGGCAATAGCCTTCCATCAATCAGCCCACAAGTTCCAATAAAAATCACACTTAAGATAACACAATAAAACTCATTTTTAAGTGAAACAAAATCAGGGCAGCAACCATATATTAATATCTATAACTTAAACCATGTTATGAACATCAACGTCCCTTCATAATCAAGCCCAATGACCATAGAGAAGTCATTATAAAAAATTACATGTGTGCAACAACTTTCTAAATATATGTTGTCCGAACTTTGTACACAAGCATAACTAGCAGATACATTTTGTTTTTTATGGGAAAAGTATACCAAATACATGGATATTTCCAGTTACCTTAGCGTTCATGGTTCAGGTTTTCTTCAAGAACCCTATGATGGTTTTTTTGTAATTGCCTTCTGAAGTGAAGAGTAATAGAAAGTCTTTATGAAAGCTAAAAATTGTTCCAAAGTGAAATGACTCAAGGGACTATTTTTAAGCCCTTTTAAATGGACAGCTTTGGCCGACTTGCTAATGAATTTTTGGTCATATAAAGTCTAGTAGTTGATACTCCTACTTTCACTTTTCACTTAGGCTTTCATGGGTCTTAGTTTGGTGGGATTAGGCTGCCATTTTTACCTTATATTCCACTTGGTTTACGCCTAAAATGTTAAAAAGATTTTGAAAGTAATTGGGTCTTTCATGCAATTATCTTGGGCTTCTGATCTTCCTTATATATAATGCTAACCATGGTGTGCAATTACACCCTTAGTTTGTGCGTTATTCATTATTAGACTTGGGCTGATTTGGTGTCATGTGTCATCTTCGTCTACCTAGCATATTTAAGCTAAGTACGTAGGTAACTCACCTTCTAGCTTCCTAAGTCCTACAAGAACCTCAATTCTCACCTCATTTAAGACCCCTACCTCCCCAACTTGGCTTAAAACTTACATGCCCTCGCTCGTCTTAAGCGTTAGACGTACACATAACCTTCTTAGCTGAAGTTCAAGAACTTTTAAAAAGAGGTGCTAAGTTGACCAAGCCATATCATGCTCCATTTACATACGACTAGTACATGTAAGATGTGTGGTCTTACATCCTCACCCCTTAGGAACATTCATCCTCGAATATTAGCATAATTAGATAGCTTAACCAAGTTGAAAGACTAACTCAAATAAACTTCTGACAGTTGCAATAAACATACAAACACATGTAACTATTAATGCCCTAATTCATCACGTTGGACTTCCTCTTTAGCTTCAAATAAGTAAGGGTACTTAGATCTCATTGTTTTCCCAACCTCCGATTTTATCTCTTTTGCTTTTTGGTCCCTCCATAGTACTTTTACTGATGCAATTTCTTTATTTCTTAGCCTCTTAACTTCTCGATCCAGAATAGCAATAGGTACCTCTTCATAGGTGAGATCTTCTATAACCTGCTTTAATAGGAGTGGTACTGGATGGGTCACCTATGCATTTTCGAAGCATTGAGATATGATAAAAATGGATGAACCATTGATAGCTCTTGGGGTAGCTCTAGTTCATATGCAACTTGCCCGAACCTCTTAATAATTTTATATAGCCTATGTAACGTGAGCTCAGTTTTTCCGTTTTAAAAAATCTCATAATCCCTTTCATTGGAGACACCTTAAAAATACCCAATTCCCGATTGAGAATTCTTGTCCTCTCCCCCTAGCGTGTACATAAGATTTATAACGACTTTGGGCTGTTTCTATCCACTGTTGTATTACCCTAACTTTTTTTCATGGTTTGTTGTAATAAATCTGGCCCAAGCAAGGCGGTTTCACCCACTTCAAACCATCCAATTAGTGACCAACATTTCCTTCCATACAAAGATTTATATGGTGCCATCTTGATATTTCGATGGTAACTATTATTATAGGCATACTTAATAAGTGGCAAGTGTTCCAGAAAACTACCTTTAAAGTCAAATGTACAAGCTCGCAACATTTCTTCAAGTGTCTTGGTGGTGCGTTCTGCTTGATCATTTGTTTGAGGTGGAAAGTTGTACAGAAATTCACTTATGTACCTAAACTCCTTTGGAAGAATTTCCAAAACATGGCAGTGAATATAAGAAATGACCGCAAAAAGTACCAAAAATGTGCCTCAGAATGCCCAAAATTTTAAATTCCATATATCACAAATTCGTGCATGATATCAAAAATTCAACTTTATATTCTTGTTTAGGAGGCCAAAATTAGGGGGATGAGATTTTAATCCTGATTTTAGAGCAATCGAATCACAATTCAAAAGTTTCAAAATATCAATTTCTAGTGACGATCCGCGACAGCACTGAGATGTGCAGCTGTCATGGACATGTGTTAATTTGGGCTTTGCTATAGGTCCGCATTGTAGACTAGTGTATTTTTCTTCCTGTGATTTCTATCTTGGTCCAAGGCTTTAAGGTCTTAACCCTAAGTGTCCCCAACTATGTTTTTACCTATACTTAGCCTTGTTTTACCCTCATATCATCCTAATCATTCCCCAATACTCACCCAAACACTTAGCCACATTTTCACCCCCAAATTCAAGTCCCAAAGCCTCATCGCAAGCTAAGATTATCCTTTAAGATTCTTCTCTCCATCTCCAATCTTCATCAAGATCATCTCTAATCTAAGGTATGTGGGTTTCTTTCATGGGTTCCTCTCACCCATGATACCCAGTCTTCCTTTTATCTAATATTGCATGGTTTAAAGTTGACTTACTCAATGAATACTATGTTAAAGTTATGTAAAGTTGTGACTGTTTTGCTATGTTGAGTTCTAAATCTTGGATCTATTGTAAGATTTGATGTGGAGTTTTGACGTATATTGCTTGAGGGTATTGCAAGGTGTTGAATGATGGTTTTAGAATGGATTTTCTTGCATGCTTTCAATTCTAAATTGCATGGTTTTATACTATCATTACACACCCTCTAAGTATTTGATAAAATGTCTGGATGTGGTTTCTTATGGAGTTGAAGGTCCAATGCATGAGATATGATATGATTGACTAAATGATGATGAAAGGAAGTTATGTGTATGATATATTCTATATAAAACGTTGTATCAGACCAAGCCCAATCCAGGTGAACTAGGTGAGGGATCAACTTCTCAACCACTAAGGTGATTGATGTTATCATCACTAACCTTTATGAGGGGCTTGTAGCTCACACACTAGGGTAATGGGTACTATTATCTCTAACCTTGATGAGGAGTTTGTACCACACACACTAGGGTGATGGGTGCTATCATCACTAACCTTGATGAGGGGTTTGTATCTAACACACTAGGGTGATGGGTTCTATTATCACTAACCTACCAAGGGTTTGCACTTTGGAAATCTAGACAGGTCTCTTCTACACATGATATCCTATATGAGCGTGAGTTACTTAAGCATGTTTTACTTATGCAATGATAATATATTCCACATCGTTATATTATGCATGTTGCCTATTGTTATGCATTTTGATCATGATGCCTAATTCTTGTTGCATTGCATCCTACATGTTTAGTACATTCAAACATACTAACGCATACTTTATACCTACATTATGTCACTATGTAGGAACTGGTGCCCAAGTTGATCATCCACCTCCTTTACATAGCTAGTTGGTGAATCTCCATCTCGGGGACGTTAGTCTATTTTTCTCTTATTATTTATTGAGACTTTCTTCTTTATTGTCTACTTTGACTATGAGGGTGAGCCTGGTTCCTTTATCTTGGCCCCCACTCTTATCTATGTATTAGAGGTGTTTGTTGGACATGTTATGTATCTATGCTAAGAGCCTTGGCTCTATCTTTCTTGATGTCTATGGTATGAAAATGTTTTCTACAGGCCCGATTACCTCACTTTATTATTTCTTGATGCTTGTTTTATTGCTTCCGCGACCAAGAATGTGTAATGATGTTTTAAGAGGCTTGCTTGGGATCCCTTCGTGTTCCCCTTGCTCCGTGTCATGGCTAGGCCCTAGGTTTTGGTCGTAACAAACTTGTTATCAGAGCATTAGGTTGAAAGATCCTCGGGGTCCAACATACTTTGTCGATTATAGATCCTATTCATGGTTGTGATGCACACTAGGACCATAAATAGGCGGCTATGAGACGTTTTAGGAAGTCTTTCCCTTCATCATGTTCTAAGTTGTGCTATAGGGTTGTGGTAAGTTTTCCTCCTAATGATAATTCTTTGCTATGCTAGATCATGCCAAACACTTGAGAAAAAAGAGTGCAAACTACCAAGCAGCAACCTAACAATGGTGAACTCCTATATGCTCTCACTATGCTTGCCCAAGTTGTGGACAACAAAGTCAATCAAGGGGCCCAAGCCCCTCATGCTACTACCATGGGAGCTAGTGTAAGAGACTTTATGAGGATGAATCCTCCTGTATTTTGTGGGTCAAAGATAGATAAAGATCCACAAGAGTTCATTTATAAGGTCTATAAGATGTTGAATATCATGGGTGTTGGGCCGAATGAAAAGGAAGAGTTGGTGGTATACCAACTAAAGGGGGTAGCTCAAATATGGTATGTCCAATGGAAGGATGAGAAGGGGATTCGCAATGTTGTACTTTGAGAGTAGTTCAAATTGGCCTTCCTTAGTCGATTTTTCCCTCTTGTGCTTAAGAAAGCTAAGATAGTAGAGTTCATGAACTTGAAACAAGGTGCTATGAGTGTGAGGAGTATACCCTCAAGTTTTATCAACTTTCAAAATATGCTCTTCATTAGGTGGCCAATCCTAGATCTAGGATGAACATGTTTATGATGGGGGCTCCAACTTTCAAAATATGCTCTTCAACTGGTCCACCATGCTAATTGGTGACATGGACCTGTCTTGGTTGATGACCTATGCCAAACAAATGGAGGAGGATAAATTGAGGAAACGAAGAGGGCACGAGGCCAAGAGGGCCCATCTTGGGGGTAACTTGAAAAGGGGTGGCCGGTTCCATAAAGGCCAAAGGTCTCATCATGTTACTAATAGGGGGTTTGCCAATGAACTCCCTAGTCCTGAAGGTGTTGGTGTTGTGGCTCCCATTGATGTGTGTCTTAAATATGGAGGGGTCTTAAGGGCCTATGTTTGAAGGGTTCTAATGCATGCTATATATGTGGGGATCTTGGTCACAAGAAGGCGGATTGCCTAAGAAACCATGGCAAGGGTCAGGGTGCAAATGCAATTCCATTAGGTAGAGGTAGTCCTTAAGGTGGTGCCCCAAGAAACAACCAATTTTATGCTCTACATGGGAGACAAGGGGTTGGTGAGGTTCCCGATGTTGTTATCGGTGTGTTGAAAATCTTTACTTTGATGTATATACTTTGATTGATCGGCGTGCCACTCTTTCCTTTGTTACCTCTATTGTTGCTAAAAATCTTTATATTGAGTCCGAGTTGTTGAATGAGTCATATGATGTGTCTTCTCGTATTAGTGCCTCTATTGTTGCTAGGAAAATTTATAGAAGTTGTCCTATTTGAATTTGCATAAGTTGTTGCCTTGTAATCTTGTTGAATTAGATGTGGTAGATTTTGATGTCATTCTTGGGATGGATTGGTTGTGTGCCTACTATGTTTCTATTGATTGTAGAATCCATAGGGTCAAGTTTTAATTTCCAAATGAACCCGACCTTGAGTGGAAAAGTTAAGATGTGATGGTCAAGGGTAGATTAATTTCATGCATTAAAGCCCATAGGTTGATCTCTAAGGGGTATCATTACCATCTTGTGAGGATTAAAGATGTGGAGTCCAAAGTCCCTTCCATTGAGTCAGTTCTGGCTATAAATGAGTTTCTTGATGTCTTCCCAAATGACCTTCCCAGTATTCCTCCCAAAAGGGAAATATATTTTGATACACACTTCCTCCCAAGTACTCAAGCTATCTCCATTCCCCCTCACCATATGGCCCCGGTGGAGTTGAAGGAGTTAAAAGAGCAATTGAAAGATTTGTTGGAGAAGAGATTTATTAAACCTAGTCAATCAAACCTAGTCAATCACCTTGGGGTGCTCCGGTGTTGTTTGTGAAAAAGAAGGATGGGTAGCTTAGAATGTGCATTGACTACTGGTAACTCAATAGGGTCACCATCAAGAATAGATATCCTTTTCTAAGGATTGATGACTTGTTTGACCAATTGTAAGTGGCTAGCTTATTCTCCAAGATTGATTTTTAGTTTGAGTATCATCAAGTGAGGGTGAGGGAGCGTGATATTCCTAAGATGACTTTTCGAACTAGATATGGGCATTATGAGTTTGTTGTGATGTCGTTTGGACTGACTAATGCACCGGCTATCTTCATGGACCGAATGAATAGGGTCTTTAAACCCTACCTTGATTCCTTCATTATGGTCTTCATTGATGATATTTGATCTATTCACATAGTATGGAGGAGCATATGGGGCATATGAGAGTTGTGTTGCAAAGATTGAGGGAGGAGAGATTGTATGCCTAATATGATAAGTGTGAATTTTGGTTGAAGGATGTTTCATTCTTGGGTCATGTGGTGTCGGGGGATGGTATCAAAGTGGATCCTAAGAAAACTTATGTGATTAGAAATTGGCCTAGACCATTGACCCCATGGGATATTAGGAGCTTCTTAGTCCTAGTAGGTCATTATAGAAGGTTTGTGAATGGATTCTCCTCCATTGCTTCCCCTATGACAAAATTGAGTCAAAAGAAGGTTAAGTTTATGTGGATTGATGAGTGTGAGAGGAGCTTCCAAACATTGAAAGACAAGCTTGTGTCCGCTTCTATATTGTCACTACCGGATGGGCTTGAGGGATTTATGGTCTATTGTGATGATTCCCGGATTGGTTTTGGTTGCATGTTGAAGCAAAATGGTAAGGTCATAGCTTATGCTTCTAGACAACTCAAGGTACATGAAAGGAACTACCTGACCCATGAGATAGAGTTAGCCACCGTTCTGTTTGCATTAAAGATTTGGTGTCATTATTTGTATGGGGTGGATGTTGATGTTTTCACCGATCATAAGATCCTCCAATAAGTCTTCACTAAAAATGACCTCAACTTGAGGTAAAAGAGATGGTTAGAACTTCTCAAGGACTATGAAATGAGTTTGCATTATGATCCGAGTATGGCAAATGTGTTGGTGGGTGCGTTGAGTAGGGTGTCTATGGGTATCCTAACCCATGTTGATAGTGGTCGTAAAGAGATGGCTAGGGAGGTGAATCAATTGGCTAGATTAGAGGTTAGGTTGGAAGAGGTTGGTGATGATGGTATTGTGGCCTTTGATGGGTCTAAGTCTTCTTTTGTTGATGAAGTAATAGCCAAGCAAGATCTTGACTCCTCCTTTCTTTAATTGAAGTCCTTCGTGAAAGAAGGCAAAGTAGAGGTTTTCACCCAAGGGGAAGATGGGGCCTTTAAGTACCAAGGTAGGTTGTGTGTGCCTCGTGTTGATGGTTTGAGGGAGAAAATCATTAATGAGGCCCATAATTCTTCTTATTCTATCCACCTCGATTCAACCAAAATGTATGGAGACTTGAGGGATGTGTATTAGTGGGGAGGCATGAAGAAGGACATTGCTAAATTCATTTTCGGTTGACATAGTTGTCAACAAGTCAAAGCCGAACATCAAACGCAGGGTAGACTAACCCAAGACATAGAGATTCCCTCTTGGAAGTGGGAGGTGATTAATATGGATTTTGTTGTTGGGTTGCCGAAGACTAGAAAAGGTATTGATTCCATTTAGGGTTGTGGTTGATAGGATGACAAAACCGGCTCACGTTCTACCGGTTAAGACCACATATGGGGCTGAAGATTATGCAAGGTTGTACATCCATGAGTTAGTGAGGTTACATAGGGTTCCTTTGTCCTTTATATCGGATCATGGTTCACAATTCACTTCACACTTTTGGAGGTCTTTTCAAAGGGGTTTTGGTACAAACGTTCACCTTAGTACGACCTTCCACCCTTAAACGGATGGCCAAGCCGAATGAACAATTCAAACCCTTGAAGATATGCTTAAGGAATATGCATTGGAGCTGAGGGGTAGTTGGGATGACCATCTTCCTTTGATTGAATTTGCCTACAACAATAGCTATCATTCTAGCATCGATATGGCTCCTTTAGAGGCTCTTTATGGGAGACATTGTAGATCACTGGTTGGTTAGTTTGAGGTTAGAGAGGTGGCTTCACTGGGGTCGTATCTGGTTATGGAGGCTCTTGAAAAGGTTAGGATGATTAGGGAGAGATGGAGGACAGCCCAAAGTTGTCAACAATCCTATGCCGATATGAAAAAAAGAGACCTTGAATTCAAAGTAGGTGATTGGGTTTATTTGAAGGTTTCTCCAATGAAATGTGTGGTCCTTTTTGGTAAAAAGGGGAAGTTGAGTCCAATGCATGTTAGTCCTCCTGAGGTCTTAAGGAGGGTTGGCAAGGTAGCTTATGAATTGAAGTTGCCTAGTGAAATGAATTTGGTTCATCCGGTGTTCCATGTCTCTATGTTGAGAAAATGTGTTGGTGATCCTAATGCTATTATGCCTCTTGATATTGTGGGTATTTTTGAGTATAACTGGACTTATGAGGAGACTTCAGTTAAGATTTTGGATAGGCAAGTGAAAAGATTGAGAAACACGGAGGTGGCATCCGTTAAGGTCCTTTGGAGGAACCAATAAGCCGAAAATGCTACTTGGGAGGCTGAAGCTGACATGCAAAATCAGTATCCTAATCTTTTCCACTCCACTCAAGCCTAAGTAGTAACTCTAAGTCCCCTATACGAATTCTAGTCTTATGTTTCAGCTCCTAAGTCATTCATATGTAGTCATGTTTAAGTTGACGAATTTATGATGATTTTACACTTATGTTGAGATTTAGAAAATAGTATCTCTAAGGTGATGTTGCACTTGTTGGGGATGATTTGTTTATGATCACTCTTGTTTTGTACGTCTCTTTTACATTCGGGGATGAATGTTCCCAAGGGGGAGATATTGAAATGACCCCAAAAAGTGCCCGAAAATGTGCCTCAGAATGAATGAAATTTTAAATTCCATATATCTCAAAATCTGTACGGTATATAAAAATTCGACTTCTTATTCTTGTTCAGGCGGTCAAAATTAGGGGGAAAGGGTGTAACCCCGATTTTAGAGCAATTGAATCACAATTTCAAATTTCCTAAATTTCAATTTCTAGAGACAATTCGTGACAGCATCGTGACATGCAGCTGTCGCAGACATGTTTTAATTTGGACTCCGTGATTTTTCTGTGTCGTGGACCTATGTATTTTGCTTCTAGTGGTTTTTATCTTGGTCCAAGGCTTTGGGGTCTTGGGCCTAAATGTTCCCAACAATGTTTTTACCTATACTTAGCCTCGTTTCACTCTCATATCATCCTAAACATTCCCCAATACTCACTCAAACACTCAGCCACATTTTTCACTCCCAAATTCAAGTCCCAAACCCTCATCTCAAGCTAAGGCTCTCCTTCAAGATTTTTCTTCAAGTTTTAAGTCTGTATCTCCAATCTTTACCAAGATCATATCTAAGCTAAGGTATGTAGGTTTCTAATATGGGTTCTTTTCACCCATGATATCCAAGCTTCCCTTTACCTAAAATTGCATGGTTTAAAGTTGATTTACTTAGGGGCCTTGATTATTATGAAATTCATTGCACACTATGTTGAAGCTACGTAAAGTTGTGACTGTTGTTTCCCACGTTTTGAGCTATAAATCTTGGATATATTGTAAGATTTGATGAGGGGTTTTGATGTATGTTGCTTGAGGGTGTTGCAAGGTGTTGAATGATGGTTTTACAATGGATTTTCTTACATGATTTCATATCTAAATTGCATGGTTTTATACTACCATTACACACACTCTATGTGTTTTATAAAATGTCCGGATGTAGTTTCTTGAAGAGTTGAAGGTCCAAAGCATGATATATGATATGATTGATTATATTATGATGAAATGAGCCTATATATAAATGATATATTCTATATAAACTGTTGCATTAGACTATGCCCGATCTGGGTGACCTAGTTGAGGGGTCAACATCTTAACCACTAGTGTGATGGGTGCTATCATCACTAACCTTGATGAGGGATTTGTACCTTACACACTAGGTGATGGGTGCTATTATCACTAACCTACCAAGGGGATTGTACTTTGGAAATCTAGTTTGGTCTCTTCTACACATATGATATCCTATATGAGCATAAGTTACTTAAGCATGTTTCACTTATTCATTGATCATACTTGTCATATTGTTATATTATGTCTATTGCTTATTGTTATGCTTTTTGGTCATGATGCCTAATTCTTGTTGCATTGCATCGCATATACTTAGTATATTCAAACGTACTAATGTACACTCTATGCCTACATGATCTCACCATATAGGAACCATCATTCTCTTCCTTCACATGTCTAGTTCGATACTATTGAAGCTACTTAGTATATTCAAACGTACTAATGTACACTCTATGCCTACATGATCTCACCATATAGGAACCATCATTCTCGTCCTTCACATGTCTAGTTCGATACTATTGAAGCTAGTTAGCGATCCACTTCGGGGATCTTATTCTATATTTCTCATATTACGTATTGAGACTTTCTTCTTTATTGTCTACTTTGACTATGAGGATGAACCCAGTTACTTCGTCTTGGCCCCCGCTCTTATCTATGTATTAGAGGTGTTTGTTGGACATATTATGTATCAATGCTAAGAGCCTTGACTCTATTATTCTTGATGTCTATGATATGAAAGTGTTTACCTTAGCCTCAATTGCCCCCACTTTATTATTTATTGATGCTTGTTTTATTGCTTCCGCGACCAAGAATGTGTAATGATACTCTAAGAGGCTTGCTTGGGGTCCATTTGGGTTCCCCTTGCACCTTGTGATGGCTAGGCCCTAGGCTTTGGTCGTGATAATTCAGCACCCCAATCAGATACAATGGAGATTAGTACTCCATGTATCTTGACTATCTCTTTGAGGTATAATTTTGCATACTCTTTAGCTACATAATCACTCTTAACCGGCAAGAAGTGTGCTAACTTTGTTAGTCTATCAACTATTACCAATATGGATTCAAAATTCTGAAATGAGTGAGCCAACCCAGTAACAAAACCCATAATGATCATATCCAACTCCCATATTGGAAGCTCTACACAATGCATATAACCTCTCGGCTTTTGGTGCTCTACTTTGACTTGTTGGCAATTTAGGCATTGAGCCACAAATTCTGCAAGGTCCTTTTTCATTCCTCTCCACCAAAACATTTCCTTCTGGTCATAAAACTTCTTAGTTGATCCCGGATGGATGGAATATCTTGAATGATGAGCTTTTTCTATTATCCTCCTTCTTAGTCCATTAATATCAGGCACACATAATTTACTTTAGCAATAAAGTACTTCATTTTGTGTAAGTTCAAAGCCCTTCATCGTACCCTGACTCACCTTTTCCTAAAATTGTCGTAAAATAGGATCCCTGAACTGATTTTTTCTTTCACCTCCATCACAAATGAATATTCTGCAACATTTTGCACAATAACGTCTTCCTTTAGAGTTTCAAGGAGGCAAACTCCTAAATTGGCATCGTAATCTTTTATTAGCTCTAGCTATCTCCGCTGCATTAAATTTATGTCTTTCTTCTTAAAGATGTACTGCAAACTCTTATGATTAGTATATATAACAACGTGAATCCGCACATGTAGTGGCTCTATATTTTCAAAGCAAACACAACCGCTGCTAGCTCAAGGTCATGTGTTGGGTAGTTCCTCTCATGTTGTCATAGTTGTCTCGAAGAATAAGCAATTACCCTACCATGTTGTGTCATTACACACCCTAAGCTAACTCCTAAAGCATCACAATACACTGCATACCCCTCGATGCCTTTTGAAAGTATTAGCATAGGAATAGAAGTTTGCCTACTTTTCAACTCTCGGAAGCTCCTTTCACATGCATCATCGAATTTGAACTTAGTTACCTTATGTGTCTACTTCATTAGAGGTGTAGAAATAGAAGAAAATCTATCAACAAACCTCCTGTAATAACCTTCTAACCCTAGGAAGCTTCGAACTTTTGTGGGTGTTTTTGGCTTTTGCCAATCTTTCACAACATCTATCTTTTGTGAATCAACTTTTATTCCTTCATCGGATACAATATGACCTAAGAATGCCACTGATTTTAAACAAAATTCATATATAGAAAACTTAGCATACAATTGTCGATCATTAAGAACTTGTAGCACCTGTCACAAGTGATTTGCATGGTCCTCTCCAAAATATCATCTATAAATACTATCATGCACACATCCAAGAATGGCTTGAATACCCTATTCATCAGATCCATAAAAACTATTGGTGTATTCGTTAGCCCAAATGACATAACAAGGAATTCAAAGTAACCATAGCGTATTTTGAAAGCTATTAGGTATATCTTTCTCCTTCATGCTCACTTGGTGATAAGCTGATCTCAGATCTATTTTTGACAGGCATTTGGCACCTTGTAACTAATCAAATAAATCATCAATCCTGGGGAACGGGTATTTATTCTCAATTGTCACCCTATTCAATTGTCGATAGTCGATATATATTCTCAAAGTTCCATTGTTTCTATGTACAAATAACACGGGTGAACCCCAGGTGGACACACTAGGTCTTGTAAAATCCTTCTCAAATAAGTCTTTTAACTGCTCTTTTAATTCATGTAATTTTGCCGGGCCCATTCTATAAAGAGGGATAGAAATAGGTTAAGTGCCTGGAAGTAGGTCAATACCAAGATCTACTTCTCATTCTAGAGGTAAGCCTGGAAGATCTTCAAGAAATATATCAAAAAATTCATTCACTACTGCAATTGATTGAGGAGTTGGCGATTCCATCTCCGTATCCCTCACTCTAACTAAATGACATATATATCTCTTGGATATCATCTTTCTTCCCTTAAAATAAGAGATAAACTTACCCTTTGGTGCTCTAATATTGTCTTCTCATTCTAGAACTGCCTCATTTGGAAAGTGAACGTACACTCTCTTAGTTTGGCAATACACCATGGCATAGCAAGAAGCCAACCAATCCATATCCATTATAACATCGTATTCCACCATTTCTAGCTCAATAAGGTTAGCCATTGTGTCATAGTCAAAACATTTACTACACAGTCATAATAAACTCTTCTAGCCATAATAGATTTATTGGTTAGTATAGATACTTCAAATGGTTTGTTCAATAATTTAGGCATTCTCTTAAGCTTCCCAACAACTAGTGGAGTGATGTATGATAGTGTCGAACAAGGGTCAATTAATACATATAAATTATGTGAAAATATGGACAGTGTACCTATGACCTCATCGGGTGAAGCTTCAAAATTTTGCCGACTCCCCAGAGCACGAGTGTGATTCTGGACACTGCTAGACCTAGTTGCCCCTCTGACACCTCTACGACAACCTGTAGGTGCTTGCTAAGCCCTACCTAATGGAGGAACTGATGATGATGATGCAACAACTGAACTAGTAGATAGTGCTATATCACCCATAAGTCTCCTTGAGCAATCTCTTATCATATACGCAGGCACACCACACCAATAACAAACATCTGTCCCAACACACCATATACCTGAATGACTTCTTCACACTACTTACAAGGCTACTTCGGAGTCATTTGCTGACCTGCCAAATATCCTGTTGTTCGTGCACCTTGTCCCTCACCTTATTGACCAAACTGATTACTTCAAGCCCTTTGAAGTTGTGCTGGAGCACTAGCTGTTGAGTAGAAGGATGATGGCCTTGGCGATCTATCAGAAAATTGAAGCCTAAGCTTACCTTGGGGTGGTGTAAACCATCCCGTAGACCTGGCCCTCTAGGACTGTACCCTTTCTAAGTCATGTGTCCTTCTTATTTGCCTCTGATCCTCCTATTTCTGTGAAAAAGCTTGCATCCTCGCTGTATCTATGTCTTTATTTAAAGAAACAATGGTACAGTCTCTGACCAGATACCTATCCAATCTATCCACATATTGATAAACTTTGTCTTCCATAATAGCAACTACATTAGGAGCATACTGGGATAGGGAATTAAATTGATGGCTATACTACCTCATGCTCATATTCTCTTGGTAGAGATTCAAGAACTAATCTGCACGGGCCTCTCAAATCTCTAATGGCAAGTATTAGTCAAGAAATACCTCTTTGAACTCCTTCCAGGTAGTTGGACATACATCTATATCATTGGATTGCTTCCAAGCTTCAACACAATATAGCCATACTTTTCAACCTCTATGTCGCTAACTCAACAGATCATGTACCACTCACATGCATAACATCTAAAGTGTGTTAGATCTGGTCAACAAAGTCTTGGGGATGTTTATTTGGATCTGACCTGGTGAAGGATGGAGGGTCCGAATTAAGGAAGTCACATATCCTCATGCTAGTTTCCCTATTCACACCACCCACACCAATAATGGGTACTTCTTCTCTTTGACCTTGGCCAGCAACTATACGAGTTAATAACTGAACTGCATTTCTCAGATCCTGAACGGTGGAATCACTAAGTGGTTTAGGAGGAATATCACTACTTTCCAGGTTCATCAAGATCCGGAGGAGTTGGAGACGTTTGTGAGAGAGACTCATCTTGGGCCTTATTTTTTTCTCACCCGATTAGGTACACCAGCTACCACTTCTACTTACTTCCATTTCCCTTTGCTTTTCCTTATTTCCAGCATACTTGTTGTACAAAATAATTTAGAGGTTAGACACAATCCACCTATTATACTTGGCTCTATGGCATGATCTAAAGAATAAAAAAATAGTGATAACTCCTAAATGCCACGTACCCTCTTAATTACATATGTGGTGCACAACACATCAATAAATAAGACTCTACATAGACATAGCATTATAGACTCCCTAGGATGACCCGCTTTGATACTACTTTTGTCATGCCTAAATTCCTATTAAGGTGGTCTGGCACCCGTTGCCAACATGGCTCGGGAGAACCAACATATAACGATGCACTTCCTAGGAACATTATAAGGGGTTTCTATATTCAGCATGCATTCAAGAAGGTAGAAAATAATAACAAGACAAAATGAAAAGCATATGACTAGGCCGTTAGAGCCAAAATGTCTGAAGTATGAGACAAAACCACACTTTACATTGTCTATAAAGCCTCTAGATAAAGAAAAGTATCTGATAAGGGTCAGGACAGGTCCCACCTCATGACTAGCTTAGCTCTAGACACACAAAGTCCCAAAGCAACCTAGTGCTTAATAATGACAGATGAATATCCTGTATTCCTACTAGAGAGATCTACAAGCACCTGTACCTACAACATAAAATGCAGGTCCCCTATAAGGGATGTCAGTACTAGATAATGTACTGAATATGTAAGGCAGGAAATACTGTATATGAAGTAAAAACTCAAATGAAATCATGCACTGATGTATGGATAGGAGACCACCTTTAGTCATACTGTGGAATCATGTACTTTATGTTCTTTTTATTAGTTTACCTTTACTATGTAATCTATCCACAACATGTAATACAAATGATTAGAAAATCGGTGGCAAATCTATATTGGGATCGCCCTATGCTAGGCTTTTCCTTTCACCAATGGCTACAACTTGTAATGGGATCTGCCCTTGCTAGGTGATTCTTCCATCTTTAGGGCTACCACCCATCAATAAGCAACTCAGTTTACTTTATCTTTCAATTAGTTTTTAGATTATGCTTTTGGTTGTCACAATATTTGAGTTGTAGGACCATAGATATAGCATATGACATATAAATAATCATAAAAGACAATACCATAATGAAAGGAGTAGGTAACACAAATAATGAATTGCGTAGGAGATGAAACAACACATGAACTTTGTTTAGCAGAAAGAACTCGTGTATCATGGAATTCAAGTATGTATGCAGATTTACAAATGGTTATGTATGGGAGCATATGTACATTTGAAAGAGTGGAGACATGGTTCTTAGTTATATCAGAGTTGGTAAGTATCTTTATGTTCCAAGGAAGGATCTAAGTTTGATGCCAAATAATATGAAATTAAGTAGCCTTGCATACCTCGTTGTACGACCTCGTTATTACCTCGAAGTAACCTCCTTTACTCTCCAGTAGTTATCTAAATTGTGGGGGGTAATAAAATAAGCATTAGTAATTACTAAGCATGTCTTGGCAGTCTAATCTAATTTAAGAATAAACTTCGGGCACCAACCCGTAAGAATCGACCCAACAATGTTATTTCATCCTATTCATCCCTAAGCATATGTTTCTACTACCCATTCCGTATACATTGTGTATACAGCCTATTTAAATTCCATTACTTGCAGGAAACAGTACACAATTCACAGCACACACCAACTCCACACAACATGCAATTAGATAACACAACATTACGCCATTTCCCTATATCTCAATGTCAACAATCTATTACTATCTGGACTTTAACCAAACTATCCTCAATACATCTATACATAAAAATAGTCTTACAATAGTCCTTGAATAGTACCAAAGCAGTCATGAGGGGTGTGAAGCAATAGCCTTTCATAAATCATGCAACAAGTTCCAATCGAAATCACACTTAAGATAGCACAATAAAACTCGTTTTAAAGTGAAACAAAATCAGGGAAACAACCTTAGACTATTATCAATAACTTAAACCATGCTAAGAACACCAAACTCCCTTCATAATCTAGCCAAAAAACCGTAGAGAAGTTGCTAAAAAAAAGGCAAATGTGCAGCAACTTTCTAAACACATGCTATCTAGCCTTTGTTCACAAGCATAACTAGCATATAATTCTTGTTTTTCATGGGAAAAGTATACCAAATACATGAATATTTCCACTTATATTAGCCTTCAAGATTCAAGTTTCCTTCAAGAACCCTAGAGGGTTATTTTTATGGCTGCCTTGTAAAGTGAAGTAAAGAGTAAAAGAAAGTCTTTAGGAAAACTGAAAATTCTTCCAAAGTGAAATGACTTTAGGGACTGTTTTTAAGCCCCTTTTAAATGGATAGCTTTGGCCTATTTTGTATTGATTTTTCAGTGATATAAGCCAAGTAGGTGATGCTCTACTTTCTCCTTTCACTTGGTCTTTCATGGGTCTTAGTTTGGTGGGCTTGGGCTGCTGTTTTTTTCTTATATTCCACTAGGTTTAGGCCCAACATGTTAAACAGATTTTGAAAGTAATTGGGCTGCCAATATTCCTTATATATAATGCTGACCCATGGTGTGTAATTATACCCTTAGCTTGGATGTTATTCATTATGGGACTTGGGCCAATTCGGTGTCATGTCTCGTCTCCATCTACCTAGCATATTTATGCTAAACACGTAGGTGACTCACCTGCTACCTTCCTAAGTCCTACAAGAACTCAAATTCTCTCACCTCCTTTATGGCCTCTACCTCCCTAATTTGGATTAGAACTTATATTCCCTCGCTCATCTTAAGCGTTAAATGTACACATAACTTTCTAAGCTGAAGTTGAAGCACATTTAAAAATAGGTGTTGATTTGACCAAGCCATTTCATGGTCCACTTACATATAACTAGTACAAGTGAGATGTTAGGTGTTATAGAAGGCCTAAGATCCCTTCCCAATCCATTCAATCAACAATCTTACTTAGAGTAACAACGCAAGTTCTGAATTACTATAAAATGCATGAATGTAGAAAAATAAGCTCACACTCACATGGCATTGTATTACATTATCAACAAGGGTCTCACAGATCGTGCTTGTTGTCTCAATTACCCTCACTTATTAGAACAACTATTGTCAAACACCTAAACATGCATTTAACTACTAATCAAAAAATTTTTGGTGTGTACCAATTTTCAAAACAAAACATAAAAAAACATTCTATATGCCATAAGTATTAGTACTAAATGCTAAAAATATTATCTAAACATCCTAAACATGCCGGTTCAACAGAAATTAAATATTAACGAGGAAAACGAACATAGTAAGAAAACCTTGGGATCAAAATTTTGGGTAGTTATGGACCATAAGCTACTAACACTTCACCAAGGCCCATAACTACCCACACCCTATCGAAAACATTAGGAATTGTCCCCAATGAACCAAATTAAGCAAAAATCAAATAAGTATGGGTAAAAAACATACTTCAGCACCTAATCACCATAGTCTACCTTGGATAGCCTCCCAAGCAGTGCCTGATTTATTGTCGCTGTACGACATATCTATTATGAGTACTCAGACTTCCTTAAGATCCCATTCTTCAATTGTCTTAATCTTCCACATTTCTAGGTATGGCTCGAGTCTTTAGCCATTTGCTTTGAAAGTACTTGCATTTTGTCTCTCCAATTCAATGGCTCCATGATCAAAGATATTTGCTACCCAAAAGGGTCCAAACCATATGGATTTCAGCTTTCGAGGGAAAAACTATAGTCTAGAATTAAAAAGTAGTACCAACGCCCGCTGGTGTGAAATGGTGATTTTCTATGCAGTGATCATGTTGTACTTTCATTCTTTTCTTATACAATGCTGAGCTCTCATATTCTTTCAATCGAAATTCATCCAACTCTTTAAGTTGGCTCAATCTAGAGGTGGCTGCATCATTACACTACAGATTCAACTTCTTTAATACACCCATTGCGTTATGCTCAAGGTCCACTGGCAAATGAAATGCCTTTCTAAAAATAAGTTAATAAGTGGACATGCCTATAGGGTTCATGAATGTAGTCCGGTATGGCCATAGTGCATCATCTAGCTTCCGTGACCAATTTCTTCAGTTTTCATTCACAGTCTTAGAAAAAATCTGTTTAATTTCCCTATTTGACAAGTTACCCACTCATATGGGGATGATAAGGCCTCAGCACCCTATGTTTCACTCCATACTTTTCAAGAAGAGCTTTAAAAAGACTATTGTAGAAGTGAGAACCTCCATCGCTGATGATAGCCAGAGGAGCACTAAATCTCTAGAAGATGTTCCTTTTCAGGAATGCTATGACACTTTTACCCTTATTGTTAGGTAGAAATACGGCCTGCACCTACTTTGATACATAATCCAAAGCAACTAATATGTACTTGTTTCTATGTGAGCTAATAAATGGTCCCTTGAAATCTATCCTCCACACATCAAACAACTCAATCACCAAAATAGGATTTAGAGAAAGATCATTCTTGCAAATAACCCCTCTTCTCTTTGGCACCTATCATAAGCTTTAGTATAGTCATGGGTATCTTTGTGGATGGTGGGCCAATAATAGCCACATTGTAAAATATTGTGGGTTGTTCGAATCCCACTATGATGTCCACCCACCAACGATGAGTGGTATGCCTCAAGTATGCTCATCATTTTGATTTCAGGAACACAACGACAAATAATCCCATCAGTACATACACGGAATAAGTATGAGCCATCCCGAAAGTACTTTCTCACATCATCATAGACTATTGACATTGATGTGTGTTTAAGTTGGGTGGCACGATATCACTTAATACTTTGCATAATTTGCAAACCAAGGTATTAAATCATGCAATGCATCCAATACTCTCTCAATAGGGAAGGAATCATTTATTTCAAATCCATCATCAAATTTCATCATTACCCCATTTTCCAATCTGGATAGGTCATCTGCAACCTGATTCTCTATTCCTTTTCTGTCAATGACATAAAAGTTGAACTCTTATAAGGGAAGTATCCATCTCATCAACAGTGGCTTCTCATCATTTTTAACCATCAAATATTTAAGTGCTGTGAGTTTTTTCTGCACCACCACTTTGGTTACCAATAGATATGATCTGAACGTTTCGAATGTGAAGACAAATGCAAGTAACACTTGTTTTGTGACAGTGTAATTCTTTTGACCCGTATTTAGGAATGTGATGACATAATATATGGTGTGTAATATCTTCTCCTTGCACTGTCTCAATACCACACCTGGAGCAACCCCATTTGCACCAAACATGATTTTAAATGGCTTAGACCAATCTGGAGCAAAAAATATTGGTTCTGAGATCAACTTCTTTTTTAACTCTTTGAAGGCTTGCATACATGCATCATCCAAATATGATCTTAGCATCTTTCTCCAATAATATACTCAATGGGTGTGAAATTTTAGAGAAGTGTTTTATGAACCTCCGATAGAATCCTTCATGTCCCAAGAAAACCCTCACACCCTTTACTGACATGGGTGATAGAAGATTCTCAATCACGTTAACTTTAGCTCTGTCAACCTCAATGCCTTTGGAAGATATCCTGTGGCCTAACACAATGCCCTCTTTCACTATGAAATGACACTTTTCCAAGTTTAGCACCAGATGACTTTCTACACATCTTTGCAAAACGTCATGTAGGTGTGCCACGCAATCCTCAAATTAGTTTCTACCCACACTAAAATCATCCATGAAGACCTCAATAACACTCTCCACCATGTACGATATGATGGATATCTGAATGTTGTTAGGGCATTACCCAACACAAAAGGCATCCACTTAAATGTGAAGGTGTCATAGGGGCATGTGAATGTGTTCTTCTCCTAATCCTCTAGAGAAATGATGATTGATTATAGCCAAAATACCCGTCGAGAAAATAGTACCACCCTTTTTCTGCTGGTCTATCAAGCATCTGATCTATGAATGGCATAGGAATATGATCGTTCTCTATCGAGGTATTGAGCTTTCTATAATCTATGCACACACTCCATCCTATCACTGGCTCATAGGGATCAATTCATTGTTAGCATTGGGTACAACTGTAATATACCCTTCATTGAAAGACACTATACCGGGCTCACCTATTCACTATCAGTGATTAGGTAGATTACTCTTGCAAATCAATCAATAATCTCTTTGTGAACAACCTCTTGCATAGGAGGATTTAGGCTTTTTCGATGCTCAATACTTGGTTTGTAGTCCTTGACTAATTGGATTTTGTGTATACATATCCCAGGAGGGATAATAATAATGTCTGCAACAGTCCATCCAATGGCCTTCTTAAATTGTTTGAGCATTGTTACAATGGAATCCGCTTGCTCATCAATCAAATCTTTAGCTATTATGACGGGCAAAATGTTGTTGACTCCCAAAAATGCATATTTCAAATGTGAAAGAAGTTCTTTCAATTCAAACATCGGTAGGCCATCTATGGAGGGCTTTATGGGAGGTGACTCCCAATTCTTCAAGTCTATATCTAGTTTATTTTGTCATCTAGTAAGATGCCCGTAGAGTATTTAATGTCTCCTCTTAATGTGGGATACCATCATTGTCAAAGTTCATCAATAATGCCTCCAATGTGTCAACACCTAGTCGTAGCCCATGTGGTACCTATGGCTCAACATCATCAACAATCTCGATAACTGAAACCACTCTCACATCATTTTCCCTCCTTGCTTGTTGACACATATTGAACACGACCTCATCCTTCCCAAATCTAAACATAAGCAGACCACTGTCCATATCAACTAAGGTGCGACTGGTAGCTAAAAAAGGACTTGCCAAAATAATAGGAACTTCAAAAATCAACCTCACAATCAAGAATCACAAAATCTGTAGGGAATATGATTTTTTCAACCTTTACCAACATATGATAGAGTATCCCCACAAGTTTCTTCAACAACCTATCCGCCATTGACAATTGTATGCTAGCAGGGGTAGGGGAACCCAAACTAAGCTTCTTATACACCACAAGAGACATCAAATTGATACTAGCACTTAGATAACATAGTGTCCTTGCGAACTCTACATCTCCTATAGTGCAAAGTATAGTGAAAGCACCTAGATTTTCATGCTTTTGAACCAAGGACTTAGTGGTGATAGCACTACAATGTTGAAGCTCTTGAGAAAGCTCCTGACTCACTGTGTGCTTTTTGGTAACCAAATCCTTCATATATTTTACATAACCTGACAATTTCTTCCAAAGCTTCAATCAGTGGGATATTGATGCAAAGATTCTTAAGCATAAAGAGAAAGTGTTTAAACTTGCCTCCTTCCTCTCTCCTTTTTAGTCTTTCGGGGAAAGGAGGAGGAGGCCTTAGCACGAGCTTATACTTTTCTGGCACTTTAGCTACCTCAGTCACCCCATCACTGAGACAATCATCTCCTTCAACCACTTCCTTATCTGCAACTATCTTATCACGAACATCTCCTGCCTTAACCAGCATAGGAGGATCAATAGTACTCTTACCACCTCTAGTAGTAACTGCTAAACATTGCTCTTCATTCTTTAGATGTTGAATAGTGTTGCCAAGCAATGTACCCTTTTGACGCTGATTCAACTGACTTGACACTTGACCAAATTGTTGCTCAAGATATTTAATAGCTACAGAATGAGACTCTATCTTTTGATTAATTCTTGAAATAATGAATTTCATGCCTCTTAGAGTATCATCTTATGTCTCGGCCTTCTTCAACAAATGATCAAACATCTCCTTAATTCTAGAATTGGTTGTACCGTCCTCTCAGTTATGTGGTTGCACATAAGGATCATTTCTGAAACCATCTCTTCTACCATAATCTGCTTCTGGACCCCTATTCCTCCATAATAACCACTTCGATTGTCTCAATAAGCTCTATCTCTATCATAGTTCTGACCATCGTTTACTTGACCTTGGTGTTAATAGTCCTAATTAGACCCTTGGGCATTAGTCCAGAAACCCTCTGTCTGATCATTGACAAAGAAAGCATCCTCCTCAAAATAAGACTCCTCATACATGGGTGCACATGGAGGTTGATAAACTACAACATTCACTCTTTCATGGTCTTGCTTGATCACAACATCCATGCTTGTGCAATGTTTAGCAAGTTGTTCCATAATCTCCTCATTGATGATGGCTTGCTCTGAAAAAACATTGACAACACATGAACTCCTCATAGAAGCTCTATCTCATTATGCCCATGCATGATTCGTCTTGACCACTTGCTCCACACATTCAACAATCCTTGCAAATGTTTGATCTAAAAACATGCCCCCTATAATGGAGTCGACATAGGCTTCACTATTCTCACCAAGGGAACGGTAGAAGATTTTCACCAAGTCATCATCAACTATCTTGTGGTCAGGGACGCTCCTCAAACACTTAGTAAACCGCTCCTATGTAATGCTAATTGAATCACTAGGAAGTTGCTAAAAGTTATTGATCTGATCTTTTAGCTTGAGCTTCTGCTCTCTAGGGAAGTATCTCTCTAAAAAGGCATTTGTAACGACCCAAAAACTGCTCAAAATGTGCCTCGAAAGTGCTCGAAATCATAATTTCCTTATATCTCAAAAACTGTGTGTGATATTAAAAATATGACTTCATAAGTTCAGGGACTAAAATTAAGTGGAAAATAAGTCTAACCCCGATTTAAGAGCAAATAATTAGCATTTTCCATTTTCCAAGAATGCAATTTCAAGTGAGGTTTTATAATAACCCTAAAAAGTGTCTAAAAATGTTCCTTGGAAGTGTTCGAAATTGTAACTTCCATATATCTCAAAATCCATACGTGATATTGAAAATTTGACTTCATATTCTTTTTCAGGGGGTCATTTTGAGTGGAAGATGGGTCTAACCCCAATTTAAGAGAAAACGGTTAGCAGTTTGGATCTTGCAAGTGACGACTTTTAGAGAGCTTTTTACGTCCATGGCATGACGCGCCAAGGGCATGCAGATGAAGAAACTTTATTCTCACGTCCTATCTGTGATGCGAACATGTATATTTTTCTATCCAGTTATTTTTCTTGCGGTCCAAGACTTTGAAGTCTTGGGCCTAAGTGTCGCCAAACATAAAAATACCATATTAGCTATTTTCACCCACATAGCATTCTAAACATTCCCCAATATTTATTCAAACACTTAGCCAAATTTTTACTCATAAACTTAAGTCACAAAACCATTTTTGGATTGATAAGGATTGAATTCAAGGTTCAAGTGTCTACCTTCAATCTTCATAAAGTTTCTCGAAAGCTAAAGTATGTGGGTTTTCTTTTATGGGTTCCTTTCACTCATAATGCCCAAGCCTCCTTTTATCCTAATTTGTATGATTTGAAGATTATTTACTCATGGGTCTTATTTATTATGAAAATCATTGCACAATATGTTGGGCTTATGAAATTGTGTCTGTTTTACTATGTATTGAGCTATGAATCTAAGATCTAGCGTAACATCTGAAGAAGGATTTTGGTGCATATTGCTTAAGGGTGTTACCAAGTATCTATTGAAGGATTTACATTTTATTTTGTTGCATGATTTCACTCTTGAATTGCATAATTTTATACTAGCACTACACATACTCTAAGTATTTGGTAAAATGTCTGGTTATGGGTTCTTGAGGAATTGAAGGGTCCATGCATGTCTTGTGAGTTCAGTTACTTTATGATGATGATATGATGATGAAATGATGATGAAATAAGGATTGGATGATGATGAAAGGGAACGTATGTATATGATGATGAAAGGAGTGTATATATATGATATTATCTCTATAGTGTTGGGGATGACCAAGCCTAACACCGGGGGTTGTGGACCAGGGTAACCTTATTGAGGGGTTAGAATCTTGATAGCCTAATTCAGTAGGACTGGGTAACCATGTTGGGAACATACCCATCAACCTTGTTGGGAGTTTGTACACATCAACTCGTTGGGGGGTTTGTACTCCATCAACTGTTAGGGGGTTTGTACTCCATCAACCTCGCTGGGGGTTTGTACTCCATCAACTTCATGAAGGGTTTTTCACCTCATGCGCCTATACAAGGGGATGGTAGGCCTCAGCTTGCGCTATAATTGTCACTCCTTACACTCATCGTATGTTCTATATAAGCATGATTTTTCTTCAAGCATCATTCATACATGTCATATTGCTATATGCTAATCATTGGCTATGTTGCATCGCATCCTATATACTTAGTACATTAAAACATACTCACATATACTCTATGCCTACATGATATCACAATGTAGGAACCGGTGTATCGCATGATCATCCTCCTCCTCCACGTGGCTAGTTCGATTGTCCTGCAAGCTTGTTGGTGAGTCCTCCACTTTAGGGACATTGCTTATGAACTCTTGCTAAGTATTAATACTATCTTCCTTTTGGTTATGTATTGACTATGAGGGTGAGCCCACTTGCTTATCTTGGCCCCCGCTCTTATCTATGTTGTAGAGGTGTTGTTGGACATGTTATGTATCCATGCTATGAGCCTTGTCTCTCTTGTTTCTTGATGTTATGATATAAAGGTTTTCCCTTAGTCCCTATCCCCTTGCTTATGCTTATTTCTCAATGTCATTTTATTTGCTTTCGCGACCAAGGATGTGTAATGATATGCTATGCGCTTGTTTGGGGTCCCATCGGGTTCAATATTTTTCAGTCACGTCTAGGCCCTAGGCTTGAGCATGATAGCTTTGCGCACCCCTAGCGCGATGAGGCTAGGGCGCACAGATGAAGAAAAGCTGATTTTGCGACTAGTCCGCGATGCGGGCCTGCTTATGTTCTACCCAGCTAAATTTTGTTCAGTCCAAGACTTATGAGCCTTAGGCCTAAGCATTCCCAAACGTGAAAATACCTATACTTAGCCATTTTTCACCCTCATATCATTCTAAACATTTCCCAATACTCACTTAAACACACAGCGAATATTTCATCTCCTAAATTCAAGTCTCAAAGCTCATCTTGATTTAAGGGTTTCCTCTCAAGGTTTAAGTCTCCCTCTTAAATTTTCATCAAGTTCATCTCCAAAGTTAAGGTATGTGGGTTTCTTTCATGGGTTCTTTTTCACCCATGATGACTAAGCTTCATCTTTCCGTAGATTTCATGATTTTAAAGTTGATTTACAAATGGGTCTTATTTGTTATGAAAATTACTACACACTATGTCGGGGTATATGAAAATTTGAATGTTTTACTGTGTTTTGCACTATGAACCTAGGATCTAATATGAGATTTAATGAAGGGTTTTAATGTATATTGCTTGAGGGTGTTACCAAGCATTTATTGATGGTTTACAGTGAATTTTCTAGCATGATAACACTCTTGGATTACATGGTTCCACCATAGCATTACACACCCTCTAAGTGTTAGATAAAATGTCCAGTTATGGGTTCTTGAGGAATTAAAGGTGCAATGCACGTCTTATGAGTTGAATGAATATATGATGATAAAATGATGATGAAATGATGATGAAATGAACATATGTATATGTTATTCACCATATAGTGTTGGACGGTGACCATGTCATACTTGGGGGTTGTGCGCCGGGTAACCTTGCCAAGGGGTTCGTACCTTGATAACTATGTTGAGGGGTTCATCCCTTGATAACTATGTCGGGGGTGTTTGTACCTCAGTCACTCGTGGTGATAGGGTGTGATGATCCACCAACCATGTCGGGGTGTTTGTACCTTGGCAACCACGTCAGGGGATTTGTACTCCGATCACCACGGGTGGTAGGGAGGGAGATCCACCAACCAATTGAATGGGTTTGTACCTTAATCATCAAGGGTGGAAGGGTGCGACGATCCACTAATATGATTGTGGTATTTTTTTACACGTTTGTTATGTCTTGTGTAAGCATGTTTTACGTAAGCATCAATCATACATATCATCTTGCTATTCTGCTGCCTATTGAGAATTATTATGCATTTTTCTCTATGATGCTTATCTATTGTTTCATTAAATCCTATATACATAGTACATACAAACGTACTAACGTATACTCTATGCCAACATGTAGGAACTGGTGCACCACTTGATCATCCTACTCCTCCATAGGGCTAGTATGATTGTCTCTCAAGCTTGTTGGTGAGTCCTCCATTCGGAGGACATGCTTATGATACTTTTTCTATGTATTAAGACTATCTTTCCTTTATTTATGTATTGACAATGAGGGTAAGCCTGGTAGTTTGTCATGGCCCCCGCTCTTATCTATATAGTAAAGGTGTTGTTGGACATGTTATGTATCTATGCTATGAGCCTTGACTCCCTTGTTTCTTGAGGTTATGATATGTAAGTTTACCCTTAGTCCCAATCCGCTTGTTTATGTTTATCTCTCATTATTATTTTAATTGCTTCCATGACCAAGGATGTGTAATGATATGTTATAAGGCTTGTTTTGGTGTTCCTTTGGGTTCCTCATTCGCCGATCACATTTAGGCCCTAGGCTTAGGTCGTGGGAAAAATGATATCAGAGCATTAGGTTGTTGTATCCTCGATATCCAACATACTGCAATGATTAGAGTCTTATTCTTGGTTGTGTTGTACACCATAACTACGAGTAGGAGGCTACGAGATATTTTAGGAAATGTTTCCCTTCTTGATGTTCTAAGTCATGCTATAGAGTGAAAGTAAGTTTTTCCCCCTAAAGATTGTTATTTGATATGGTAGATCATGACTAACACAACAGGAAGACGAGCCCACACACCCAAGGAGCAATCGGCCAATGGAGAGCTTAGGGACACCCTCACCTTGCTTACACAAGTTGTGGCTAATAAAGCCAATCAACGGGGCCAAGCCCCTCATGCTCCTACATTGGCATCTAGGGTGAGACACATCATGAGAATGAATCTCCCAGAATTCATGTGTCAAAGGTGAGTGAGGACCCTCACGAGTTCATTGATGAGGTCTACAAGATTTTATCCATCATGGTTGTGAGGTCGGAGGATAAAGCGGAGTTGGCAGCCTACAAACTCAAAGGGGTAGCTCAAATATGGTACAACCAATGGAAGGAAGAGAAGGGAGTCAACTATGTGGTGTATTAGGAGGAGTTCAAGGTAGCTTTCCTTAATCGGTTTTTCCCCCTTGAACGTAGGGAAACAAAGTTGGTGGAATTTATGAATTTTAGACAAGGATCTATGAGTGTGAGGGAGTATGCCCTCAGGTTCAACCAACTTTCAAAATATGCTCCACATTTAATAGCCGACTCAAGATCTAGGATGAACAAATTTGTGATGGGTGCTTCGAACTTGGTTAGTGAGGAGTGCTGGTTGGCCATGTTGATTAGTGACATAGACTTGTCATGTTTGATGACTTACGTCGAGGAAATAGAAGAGGACAAAATGAGGAAAGAGAAGGGGCCATGATGCCAAGAGGCCTCGTTTTGATGGAAAGTTTCAAAGTGGAAGTGGTGGTCTGTTCCACCAAGGCGAAGGGTCTTCTCGTGCTTCTAATAAGGGGATTTGCCAATGACTTCCTAAGAACCCAAGGTGTTGGTGTAGTGGTTCCTAATGTGGTGTGACCTAACTGTGGTAAGGGTCATAAGGGCCCATCCTTGAGAAATACTAATGCATGCTATGATTGTGGTGAAGTGGGTCACAAAAAGGTGGATTGCCCACGAAATTGCAACAAGGGTAAGGAGGTTCATCTCTAAGTTCCTAATGTGGTTCCTCTGGGGCCAAAAAGTTCCATGTTGACCCCGAGTTGTTGTGTGAGTCATATGAGGTATCTACTCCTATTGGTGCATCTATTGTTGCTAGGAAAGTCTAAAAATTGTCCCATTTACATCTTGTATAAAATATTGTCCTGTCATCTTTTTGCGTTAGACATGGTTGAATTTGATGTCATTCTTTGGATGGATTAGTTGCATACATACTATGCTTCTATTGATTGTAGAACATGTAGGATCAAATTCTAATTCCCAAACAAGCTCGTTCTTGAGTGGGAGAGTTATGATGTGGTGGTCAAGGGTAGGTTCATCTATTGTGTTAAAACCCATAGATTGATCTCTAAGGGATGTTTTTATCATCTTGTGAGGGTTAGGGATGTGGAGTCCAAGGTCCGCCCCATAGAGTCGGTTCCAGTTGAAAATGAGTTTCTTGATGTCTTTCCAAATGACCTTTCCGATATTCCTCCCAAAAGGGTAACAAATTTTGGTATAGATCTCCTTCTCGATACGCAACCCATTTCGCTTCCCCCTCACCATATGGCCCCGACGGAGTTGAAGGAATAATTGAGGGACTTGTTGGAGAAGGGTTTTATTAGGCCTAGCCAATCCCTTTGGGCTGTACTAGTGTTGTTTGTGAAGAATAAGGATGGGTCCCTTAGAATGTGTTTTGACTACTGGAAACTCAATAGGGTAACCACCAGGAATAGATATCCTCGTCCAAGAATTAATGATTTGTTTGACCAATTGCAACGGGCAAGCCGTTTCTCTAAGATTGATCTTCGGTCCTATCATCAAGTGAAGGTAAGGGTGTGTGATATTCCCAAAATGGCCTTCCAGACTATGTATGGGCATTATGAGTTTGTTGTAATGTCGTTTGGGTTGACCAATGCGCTCTTCATCTTCATGGACCTACCTTATGAATAGAGTTTTCAAACCCTACCTTGATTCATTTGTTGTGGTATTCATTGATGATATTTTATTCTATTTTCGTGGTAAGGAGGAGCATAGGGATCATTTGAGGGTTGTGTTGCAAAGATTGAGGGAGAAAAAGCTATATGCTAAATATGAAAAATGTGAATTTTAGTTGAGGGAGGTTGCATTCCTTTGACATGTGGTGTCAGGGGATGACACCAAGGTGGATCCTAAAAAGACCGATGTGATTAGAAAATGGACTAGACCGTTGACCCCGTCGTACGTTAGGAGTTTCTTCGGCTTACCATGTTGCTATCAGAGATTCTTTAACGGGTTCTCTTTTATTGTTTCCCATGAAAAAATTGACTCAAAAGAAGGCTAAGTTTATGTGGACTAATGAGTGAGAGAGGAACGTCCAAACCCTAAAACATAAGCTTGTGTTTGCTCTTATATTTTCACGACCGAATGGGCTAGAGGAGTTCATTATGTATTTTGATGCTTCTAGAGTTGGGTTGGGTTGTGTTCTAATGAAAAATTGTAAAGTGATAGCCTATTATTGTAGGAAACTCAGAGTGCATGAAATGAACTATCCTACTCATGATCTTGAACTGGTCGCCATGGTATTTTCATTAAAGATTTGGTGTCATTACTTGTGTGGGTTGCACGTTGATGTGTTCACTAATCATAAGAGCCTCTAATATGTCTTTACTCAGAAAGATCTCAACTTGAGGCAAAGGTGGCTAGAAAATTTTAAAGATTATGATATGAGTGTGCATTATTAGCTCGGAAAGGCTAATATATTGGCATATGCCTTGAGTAGGGTGTCTATTGGTAGCCTAGCTCATGTTGATGGTTGTGATAAAGAGATGGCTAGGGAAGTGCATTGGTTCACTAGATTGGGGGTTAGGTTGGAGGAGGTTAGTTATGGTGATGTAGTTGTTGTGGATAGTTTTAATTCCTCCTTGGTTGTCATTATTTTCAAAAAGTCAAAGCCAAACATCAAAGGTCGGGTAGCCTAACCCAAGTCATAGAGATTTCTACTTGGATGTGGGAGGTGATTAATATGGATTTTATAGTTGGGTTGCCCAAGGCTAGAAAGGTTTTTGATTCCATTTGGTTTGTGGTTGATAGGATGAAAAAATTGGCCCATTTTCTACCGTTTAAGACAACATATGGGGTTGAAGATTATGCAAGGTTGTACATCCATGACTTAGTGCATGGGGTTGCTTTGTTCATTATATCGGATCATGGTGCCCAATTTGCTTCACATTTTTAGAGGTCCTTTCAAAAGGGTCTTGGTATAAAAGTTAAGCTTAGTATGACCTTCCACCTTCAAACGGATGGCTAAGCCAAAAGAGCTATCCATACATTTGAAGATATGCTTCGGGCTTGTGTATTGGAGCTTAAGGGTAGTTGGCATGATCATCTCCCATTGATTGAGTTTGCCTACAACAATAGCTACCATTCTAGCACTGGTATGACTCCTTTATGAGGCTCTCTAAGGTAGGCATTGTAGATCACCAGTGGTGTGGCTTGAAGTTGGTGAGGTAGCCTTGTTAGGACCAGATCTTGTTATGGAGGCTCTTGAGAAGGTTAGGATGATTAGAGAAAGGTTGAAGATGGCCCAAAATCGTCAAAAGTCATATGCCGATGTGATAAGAAGGGGGATTGAATTAAAAGTTGATGATTGGGTCTATTGAAGGTGTCACCCATGAACGGTGTGGTCCATTTTAGTAAGAAAGGCAAGTTGAGCCCGAGATATATGAGTCCTTATAGGGTGGTGAAAAGAGTTGGCAAGGTAGCTTATTAGTTTGAATTGCCTAGTGGAATAAATTTAGTTCATCTGGTGTTTCATGTGTCTATGTTGAGGAAATTTGTGGGTGATCCAATTCCTATTGTACCTCTTGATATTTTGGGTGTTGTTGAAGATAATTTGACCTATGAAGAGGTTCCGGTACATACTTGGATTGGCAAGTGAAGAGATTGAGAAACAAACATGTGGCTTCCGTTAAGGTCCTTTGGAGGAATCAACAAGTTGAACCTGCTATTTGGGAGGCCGAAGTGCACATGCAAAAGCAATATCCTTACCTCTTCCACTCCACTCAAGCCTAAGGTATCCATGAAAGTCCCCTATGTAATTTCAAGTCTAAGTTCATCCAATGAAATATGCAAACATTCATGTTTAAGTTGATAAGTTCATGATGATTTTACACTTCTCATGACATTTTTGAAATGATGTTTAAGTGCATTGTTGCATCCTTTTGTGTGCTGAAATTTGTCATGTTGGCAAAGCGGTAGTTTTCATGTCCCCTTCGTTCATTGTTCATGCTACACATGACTTGTTAATTTTACTACATGCATATTCATGAAGTTGGTTCTTAATTAGAATCTTATGTGCACTTATGAAAACATAATGCTTATGTGTTGAAAAATGATGTCTGATGTTAAATATTTTAAAACCTTGCATGAAAGTGATGTTGGACTTATGTACTTGAATTCATGATGGGTTGCTACATATATATGTTCGTTTCACTCTTATCATGCTAGCTTGATTTACGTTCATGGATGAATGTTCCCAAGGGGGTATAT
The DNA here is from genome assembly GCA_011800125.2 of Solanum clarkiae. Lineage (NCBI taxonomy): Eukaryota > Viridiplantae > Streptophyta > Magnoliopsida > Solanales > Solanaceae > Solanum > Solanum clarkiae. The sequence goes on along the minus strand of JAABOM020068298.1, from coordinate 34,574 downwards.
TGTAACGACCCCCTATTTAGGAGCCTAAGTGCAGAAAAATTTGCCTGATAAATGACCTGGAGTTATTGGATGAGGATGACATACAACCCATAGAAAGAGTTACGGCCTATAGATAGCTCTATCGATTGAGGGGCTTGACTTGAAGGAATTGAAGCACTAGGAAAGTGATATACGAACCAACAATACAACTTGTAAACCCTTATATGACCCATAGAATCCCTTCATGGATAGGAACTAAGAGGTTGAGAAAAATGGCCAAGCGTCGAAAGACTCTACGAGTCCAACCATGACCCATAAGTCAATATACAGCCTATATGAAAGGGTCATGCTTTGGGCACAACAAGCTTTCAAGGATTTTAGGTGCATAATTAGAGAGACAGGAGCTACGGCTCGTGGGTTGACCTATGTCCCATAAATGGGCTTTTGTAGGATCAATCTATCCAGTTTTTAAAAGTGTGTTTTCATTCTTTCCACTTATTCTAAACCAATTGCTACATAATTTGTGCTTCCTACACTTCCTATATAAGTTCTAAACTACCCTTTTTACCTCCATTCCTAAATGATTCTCCAAAATCCTAAGTCCTAAATTACCCCAAGTCTCCCAAGGTTCTCCTTTGAAGGCATAACTAGGGATTCAGGTTTTTTTCACAAAATTCATGATTTCTCCAAAGATTTTTGGCTAAGTTATGTGGGTTTGAACATTGGAGCCCTTCCTTTCACTAAGCTCAATTTCTTTATTCTATTTTGAGTTCAAGGTTTGTTAACTTAATCATGTAATTTAGATATGCACTCTTAGTTATAGAAAGAATATTAGTATTATGTTATCGACTATGGTGAACATAGAATTAAAATTCACAATTATTCTAGTTAGGGTATTACAGGATCATGCTAATTGAGTTGAATAATCCTAAATGATTACAACCTATATTATGAGTAAAGTTCATGTTTTAGAGTCTTTAAGCATCCATGTCCATTGGTTTGAACCTAACATATATGATGAGGATGTTTTATGAAAGAAGGAAGTCCCAAATCCATGCTATATAAGAACATAAAGGCCATTAATGTTAAGAGTCATCATTTATATTATGGTTTCATGAGAATACTATGAAACTTTATGTAAGACCATGAATTCCTTCCTTTATACATCACAAATATTATGAATGATGAGGATTGCCAAGTATGCCATGAAACCTATTGAAGCTATAAGAAAGTTCTGCATTATTGAAAGGTCTTCCTTATGATGTTAAAGTGTACAAGTTTATACATGTCATGACTATATTCTTGTTTATATCTTATTTGGGATAAGATCCATTGGAGTCAATAATGAATTAGTGAAAGAAATGTGAGTCCTAACCTAGTTATAATCATGAGACTATGATAGCCCTTTAGTAGAGGGATATGAGATGATGAGTTAATAATATAGACATAGACAAGATTATGGTGCTAGACGATAGTGGAGGCTTTGCCAATTCATAGGAGCTATTTCTCTGGTGATGATTAATGTTCTAAATTCTTATTGGATGGGTTAGTAAAATACCTCTCCACTAATGATTCCATGATTCATAGTTATGATTATTCTGTGAGAGTTTTACTTAGCACCGAGCAGACCATGGCATGATTGCGAAAGCTCCCCGCTAGAAGACACATGGGACCATTAGTAGAATTCCACTATCCTACAATTACGTCCCACTGTAGGTAATGGTAGTCACCCGCTAGTAGAGTTAATTTCTAGACCAACCGATAGTATAGATTTCTCAATAGTTAGCATTAGGGGATCCACTAGGCATTGTACGAGGTCACCTTGGAAAATGATCTCCCCCTTTCTTTAGATGTATGAGAAACATCGAGAATCCATGGTTTAGCTCACATGGTTTATGTTAGTTAAAGTATGCTCTCACATATTTTAAAGTTCTCCTTATGACTCCAAGATGTCCTCCTATGAAATTTGTAGTGGTTCTTTCATGTAATGCCTAAAGTTGTTTTAAAGGTCTTATGATTCATTGTTTAACAAGTTCAAGTGGTATTTCTCCAAAATGGTTTAGGACTATGTCTTCAAATACGTAAGGTGGTCTTCATTATTATTACTAATGTTTCTTGCATAGTAAAATTGTCTTGTATGTAAATTGATGTATTATTCATCCAAGGGTATTAATATTTTAATTGTTCATAAAAACATGTGTTTTCTCACTAATCTCTCTATATGTCTCATTATGCTTTCAAATAAGGATGAGTTTTTTATTTCTCATATGCACTATCTCATGTTCTATGGCAAAAATAATGTGTCAAAGAATCTCTCATATGTATGTTCTCCTCATACTTTAAAGATGTTTCTTCTATGGTAATTGATTTGAGTCCTTATATTCCATGTATGTCCCAAGATTACATGATTTCCTTATTCATAACTATGTTCATTTATACATCCTACTAAGTTCTTTCTAAAGTTGTCTTTTAATGCTTAAATAATATGGACTTTATTGTGACTTCTAATGCCCTTGTAAATATATGATTCTAACACGAGACTTACAATGAATCATTTCATAATTATTATCATTTCATGCATTGAAAACCTAGACACCAGTACATTCAAAATACCGACGAATACATCAATGCCTACATGATTTAACTATCTAGGAATGGGCGCTCCTTGATATCCTCCACGTGGCTAGCTTCGGATCATTGAAGACAAGAGTTCGTGAGCCCTTTAGTACAGGGACAATTACCTGTTTTGTTTCTATGTTGTTGTATTAAGACATTTTAGTTTCCAGTTGCATCTTTCTTTTACCATGGTTGTACTTGAGGGTGATATTGAAAATTTCCTAGCCCCGCCAAGTTTATGTTAGAGGTATTATTGAAAAAATGCTACGATGGTATCTAGTTCTTTATTTCTTTATGCTTTTAAAGTTGTGTACCTTAGACTCATTTCCCTTAGTTTTCTATTTAATTTTTACATTTGTATACCTATATGAATGCTTAAGATATGTAAGAAGGTTGGTTGAGGTTCCTTTGGGTGTCTCATTTGACTTGTGACATCTAGACCCCTAGGTAGGGTCATTAGAGAATTGGTACCAGAGTATGAGGTTTTGAAATGATCCTCGGAGTTCAACATAGTACGTTGAGTAGAGTCTCACTAATGAGTGTGAAGCGCAACACATATATGAGTAAGAAGCTAAAAGGCATTTAGGAATTGTCTCGCTTCTTTCATGATCCATGGCATGCTTTAAAGAAAACCTAAGGTTCCTTTTATCTAACAAATTATTATTTGCACTTTTCTAGATAATGCCTCTGAGATGCCTCAAGCCCCACAAAATGAAGGAAACTCAAGTGGAATTTTGACCAGCTCTCATTATGCTGGCACGAATTGTGACAAACCAAGCAAACAAGTAGTTTATGTTCCAAATGTTCCCACTCTAGCTTCAAGGGTAACGGACTTTTCTAGAATGAACCCTCACGAGTTCCATGGATCAAAGTGTAGGAGGTTGTTCAAGAATTTATGGATGAAGCGCAAAAAGTGTTATCTGTTATGGGAATAACTTTGGATGAGAAGGCAAAGGTAGTGGTTTTCCAATTAAAAAGGGTCGCTCAGGTATGGCATACTCAGTGGAAAAGTGAGAGGAGTGAAGATTAGGGCCCTATAGGAAGATTCAAAGATGGATTGCTAGATTGCTTTTTTCCCTTGGAGTTGAGGGAAGCTAACATGCAAGAATTTATCAACCTTAAGCTGGGGAATATGAGTATAAGGAAGTATTCCCTCATGTTCACCCAACTCTCCAAATATGCCTCATCATTGGTTGCCGACCCTTGTGCTAGATTGAGAAAATTCATGTCGGGGTTATCCAATTTGCTTGTTCAAGAATTTTGTACTACCACGTTATTAAAGGATATGGATATTTTGAGTGTTATGATTTATATAGAACAAGTTGAGGAAGAAAAGACAAGGAAAAGTTCATGGGAATCAAAAAGGGCATATTTTGATAAGGAAGGATCATTATCTACTCGGACTTTGGATCCTAAGAGCAAGGGGAGAGAAACCCTTATCTTATTTGTGACGAGTGTTGTACAATGCATTTAGGGGAGTGGCAATTTTCAGGGAACAAGAGAAGAGATTGCCCGATGGCCACTATGAGGGGAAAAGAAGTACTTGAAAATCTTTTCACGGTAAGTACGTGTTCCTTCCAAATGTGTTAATGATCAACGCTAGATGGTTTCATTGTTTTGATGCTATAGTTGTAGTTTTGGTGCAAATGGTTGCATTAAGTTGTTGGGAAAGTGGTAGTTTTCATGTCCCCCTCATGCATCGTTCATGCTACCCATTACTCGTTTATTTTAGACATGCATATTCATGAAGTTGGTTCAAAATTAGAATCTTATTTGTACTTATGACAACATGTTATGTATGCATTTATAATGATATTGAAATGGAATTTTCTTTTTTATTTCATAGTTTTATGTTAAAGATTTTAAAACCTTGCATGAAGGTGATATTGGACTTGTATACTAGAATGCATGCTGGGTTTCTACGTATATATGTTCATTTCACTCTTATCATGCTAGCTTGATTTACATTCAGGGATGAACATTCCAAAGGGAGGATATTGTAATGGACCCTTGTTTAGGAGCCTAAGAATGCATAAAATTTGGCCTAAAAAATGGCCTGGAGTTATTGTACGAGGGCGACTTACAACCCATAGGAGTTACGACCCGTAGTTAACTCCATAGATTGAGGAACTTGACTTGAAGGAAATTGGAGTTTTAGGAAAGTGATCTATGAACGAAGACCACAATATATAAGTCATTATACGACCCACCAAATCCCTTCATGGATAGGGACTAAGAAGATGAGAATAATGGCTAAGTGTTGAAGGACTCTACGAGTCCAACCATGACCCACAAGTCCATATATGACCCATAAGAAAGTTTTGTAGTTGGGCCCAGCAAGAGTCAATTTCGATGACCTCAGGAGAATAATTAGACGAATAGGACCTACGGCTTGTTGGTTGACCTATGACCCATAAATGGGCTTTCATAGGATCAATTTGGTCAGTTTTGAAAAGGGTGTCTTCATCTTTTCCACTCATTCTAAAGCTAATGTTGCATCATTTTGGCTTCCTACACTTCTTATATTAGTTCTATACTATCCTATTTGCCTCCATTCCTAAATCATTCTCCCAAAACCTATGTCCTAAATTCCCCCAAGTCTCCCAAGGTTCTCCATTGAAAGAAAAGCTAGGGTTTCAAGTTTTCCGTGAAGTAGAAATTCATGATTATTCTAGTTAGGGTTTTACAAGGATCATTTTGGGTTGATTTGAATGATCTTAAATAATTACATCCTATCTTATGTGCACATGATATGTATGAATTTCATGTTTTTGAGTATTTAAGCATGCAAATCCGATGTTTTTATCCTAACCTATATGAAGAGGATATTTTATCAAAGAAGGAAGTCCCAAATACATGCTATATAAGAACATGAAGACCGTAAATGTTAAGAGTCATCATTTATGTTATGTATTCATGGGAATACTATGAAAGTTTATACAAGATCATGAATTCCATCCTTTATACGTCATGGATATTTGGAATGATGAGGGTTGCGAAGTACACTGTGAAACCCATTTAAGTTATAAGAAAGTTATACATTATTGAAAGGTCTTCGTTATGATGTTATGGTGTACAAGTTTATAAATGTTATGACTATACTCTTGTCTATATATTATTTGAGACTAGACTCACTGGAATCAAGAATGAATGAGTGGAAGAAATGTGAGTCTTTACCTAGCTATAATCACAAGACTATGATAGCCCGTTAATAGAGGGATATGAGATGATGAGCTGATAGTAGAGGCTTAGACAAGATTATGATCTGCATTGATAGTAGAGGCTTATCAAAGACATAGGAGATATCTTTATAATCATGGTTAATCTTATAAATGCTTATGGGATGGGTTAGTAAAATACCTCCCCACTAATGATTCCATGATTCATACTTCTAATTATTCTGTAAGAGTTTTACTTAGCATCGAGCGGACCTTGGGATGAATGGAAAAGCTCCTGCTAGAAGTGACATGAGACCATTAGTAGGATCCTATTGTCCCATAACTATGTGCCACCGTAGGGAATAGGAGTTATCTATTAGTGGAGGTCGATTTCTAGACCAACCGATAAAAGAGGTTGTTTAATAGTTAGCTTTATTTGATCCACCAGGCATTATAGGAGGTTACCTTGGCAAGTGATCTCCCCCTTTCTTCAAGTGTAGAGGAAACATCAGGATTCCATAGTTTAGCTCACATGGTTTATGTCGGCTAAAAGGTTCTCTCACATATGTTCAGTTCTCTTTATGACCCCAAGTTGTCCTCCGATGAAATTTATAATGGTTCCTTCATATTGTATCCATTTGTGTTTTAAAATTCCTATGGTTCATCGTTTCATAAGTTCAAATGGTGTTTCTCAAAAAGTGTATATGACTAAGTCTTTAAGTACGTAAGGTGGTCTTCATTATGATTAATAATGTTTCTTGCAAAGTAAAATAGTCTTTTATGTAAAGTGATGTATTATTCACTCAAGGATATTAATATTTTAATTGTTCATAGCAATATGTGTTTTCTCACTAATCTAAATCTATGTGTCTCATTATGCTTTCAAGTGAGGGTGAGTTCTTTCTTTCTCATATGCACTATCTTAAGTTCTATGGCTAAAGTAATGTGTCAATGAATCAGCCGTATGTATGTTCTCCTCATACTTCAAAGATTTTTCTTATATTGTGTATGATTTGATTGCCTATATTCCTTGTATGTCCCAAGATTAAATGATTTCCTTGTTTACGACTAGGTTCATCCATGCATCTTGCTAAGTTCTTTCAAAAGTTGCCTTTTTATATTTAAATGATATTGGCTTGAGTAGGACTCATAATGCCCTTGTAAATTTATGGTTTCAACATGAGACTCAGCATGAATTATTTATTATTTTTTTCATGTCATGCATTGCACACCTACATACTAGTACAGTCAAAGTACTATATATGGATTATTGAAGACGAGAGTTGGTGAGTCCTCTAGTTCGAGGACAATAACCTTTTTTTTTTTTGATTGATGTATTAAGACATTTTAGTTTCCAGTTGTATATTTCTTTTGGTATGGATGTAATTAAGGGTGAACTTGAACATATCCTATCCTCAGAAAGTTTATGTTAGAGCTATTATTGGAAAAATGATACTGTGGCATCTAGTTCTTTATTTTTTAATTCTCTTAATGTTGTGTCCTTTATCCCCGTTTCCCTTATTTTTCTATTTTATCTTCGCATTTTTATACCTTTGAATGCTTTTCATATGTAAGATGGATTGAGTGAGGTGTCTTCGGGTATCTTATTTGCCATGTGATGACTAGGCTTGTAAGTCGGGTCATTACAAAACACATACTTCAATGATCATGTACTACATTGAGAATTTCCAAATTAGAGTTTTGTTGATAGAATGAGCTCAACCAAAAGAAAAAAGAAACAAGAAAAGAAACTATAAGGACGTTTGGCTTGCTCATGAAGTGAAAATGAGGGAATAAAGAGTATGAAAAGTTTAGGCATTAAGGACGTTAGGCCTATATCTCTAATGGATGCAGGGATGATCGTCGCCATCATATTTACCAAACAATAGTGCCAGGGTCGAATCCCACAGGGAAAAATGTGTCAGCGATTGAGTCGGACCTTGACCAATAGCTACTAATATCAATTCGACAATAAAGTACTAAGCAGGTTCTAACTAATTGGGGGGAGAAGTAAGCTTAAACTACTCCCGAGGAAAAATTGAGTTAGGATTGATCTTTCAAGGGGATAAGGATAGGGAATATGGGAAACAATTAAAGCTCAATCAATTTGACACACTTAGCATCAAATTAACACTATGGGTAGGCTCTTCAATTACGATAATGTGGTGTTTCGCAAGATCTTTCTACGGAATCTTACATGAGCCACTCAAAGAGACACCTGACTTGAGCACCTCACGAGTGCACAAAACTCCTAAAACCATAGTCATTTAGCCCATTTTAAGAACCTCAACACATAAACCCATGACTATCATGTAAACCCTCCACTTTAGCTACTCTAATTAGAGAAATAATTGATGATCTAAGCAAGATTCAAGTTTGTGACCTCAAATCATAAGTTAAACATGAAGGTAGGGATGAACCCATAAATCAATTGAATCTAATCAAAGCAATTTAGGATGAAACCCACTCGATTTGCAAGTAAATGATCAACTAAGCATGAAAGAAAGATATTCAATCAACACCCATAAATAAATTAACATCCAAGCTTAATTAAATCTGCAATTTATGCAATCAAGAATAAGAAAAGAAAGAGTGAGTGAAAGATTTTACAATAGAAGCCCACACTTTTAAATCCACTCGAGCTACCTATTATAGAAAACTTGCTCTAAATCCTCACCAAAACTAAAACCTATACGAAGGTGTGTTTTTTCAATATAAAAAATGTATGAATGTTATGAAGGAATTTTCAGCAATCAACCAATGAATGCTCCACAAGATCTAGGAGTGCATGAATATTTGATTTGGAATTTAAATGGTGAAATTCTGCATTTTGTCTAATGCTTGTTGTATAAATACTCCGTGTTCGCAGATCTTTGATGGCGTTCATGGAGGTCAACTAAAGTCAATACTCCACTTTTGTGCCTAAGCATTATGCGACAGCAGATATTTCTATTCGTGTGCTTCTACACGCTAATAATAGGCGCGTTCGCGCCTTTATGCGATCCACTGCTCTGCGTTTGCAGAGTGTATTGTGATGCCAGGTACTTTGTTCTCCATTTTAGTTTCGATCTTAGTTCTTCTTAACAAAGCTCTATTTATAGCATATGTACCTAAAATATACATAATTCAAACTTAACTAGATTGGAGTTATGAAATAAACAACACAAAACCATAAGAAGTAACTCAAGAAAAACAAAACCAAGTTAAGGACAAAACCAAACTCAAGATGCTAGCAAACTCAAGATGCTAGCAAGTTAAGGACAACAATTCCAACTCACTTTCATCATTAAAATCATGACTATGACATTGGTTAGTACCGAAAATTAGCACAAGCATGTGAATTCCTAAGAAGTAACTCCCTCACTTTCAAAATGTCATTTTTCAATTCAAAACTAACTTTCAAGGATGACCAAGTGAGAACACAACTTCTGAAGAAATAACTCAAGCTCCTAGCCAACTGAACAAGTTTCACTTGACTCAACCTTAGAAAGCCTCAATATAACTAATATCTTTCAACTTGCACGCGCTCACACAAACAGACAAAGTACCGTAAAGCACATAAGTATGTACAATGAACATAGGACAAGGACTTAAACACTCACATTGTTTCTCACAAAAGAATATCTTATGCACATATATACCACACCATAGGATTTCCTTTATTTTCAATCAATATTGGCTCAATTTTCATTTATTTGGAAATATCAAAGGGGATTTTTAGGCTTGTAATGTAGGCTTGCGGGTAACGTAAGATACATTTTTGCCAATAGTGACTAATCCTCCATAAGCTCTACACACAACATCCATTTCTTTTCAACTTTTCCACTCTTTTCTTCTCATTACATACAAATGTGCACTTAACCCTTCTTTTTCAACTTTGATGTCCCACTTGTAACTATTTTCAACTATTTGGAGGATTCTTTTTATTTCAAGCACTTTTTCTTCTTTTTCTTTTCATTTTTGAAAGCAATTTTTTTTTCTTTTCTTCTCTTTCCTCTGGTCGTCATTCTTTTTTCTTTGTTTTGTCAAGTCAAGTGGTAGACACCCTTCTTTTCTTCCTCCATCACCCCCAACTTAGCTTTAAGCCTAATTTTCAGAAGCACATTAAACTTAAGGAGGGATAAGGGTTCAAGAAAAGGTTATCTATTTCAAAAAGGGCCATGGATTGTAGTATAGGTTGTCAATAAAGAAGAATATGCTCAAAAGAGACACTAGGGATAAAATCAGTCAAAGGGTGGATATTAGGCTAAGTGGACTCAATTTTAATCCAAGAATGCCTAAGATCATTTTTTTCAGCCAAAGTCTATCAAGACCACATCTCAAAACCAACCAGGCAAGTTCTAGGTGACATAAGTGCACACAAGGAACAAAACAAAGACTCACCACACACATGACATAAAAATAAAACCAGAAAGCATCAATATCACTCTCAAGTCAAGAACAAGGGATTCATTATTCAAATATATTAATCAAGCATGTACGAGTCATAAAAAGAGTCAAAGTGTTCTCTAAAATTCATCCCAAAACCATTTAACTTTAAAAAAATAAGGGTGTGACTTTTTCATAATCCACAATACTTGACTAAATACATTGTTACCAATCAAGTAACAATCCTAAAGTATAGCTCCATCAAGAGTCAATGGCTACTCAGAGTTCACCAAAGACCATATTCTACTCATGCACTGACATACGAAAAATGTTTTTTCCTTAAGACTGTCATCACTAAATTCATTATTAGGAGCCATTGATTATACACACCTTCAAAAAGAAAAATATGAAGCTACCAAATCTACTAAAATAGCTACTACCAAGCTCAACATAAATATGCCAGATAAGGGCATATAAGTACCAACAAGCGAGAGTGCAAATTAATCAAAGCATACAATGGAAAAATTTGAGAGCCAAAGATGCAAAATCAAATCAAATCAAGTTGTAAGACCCCACCTATGAGAAGTATTAAAAGTGTGAGAAATAAGTTCTTGAAATTTTTGAGTATCAGTTGTTGTGAGGGGTCTTATAGGCCATAAGTGGTTCCATGGGTCGTAAGTCACACTCGTGGGTTGAAGGCCAGGCTTTGTGAGAATAATATTTACTGAATTAGAGTGCATGACTTATCAGATGGCCCGTAAAGTGACTAACGAGCCTTATGGTTGGTTGTAGAATGCGAATCATAGAAAAGTTTTTGAGAGTCTAAATTGTCATCAGATGAGACCCCTACCTACGGCTTGTAAACTGGACCACGACCCATAAATGGGGTCTGATGGTCCTATCCAGTAGAATTTTAAGCAGGGAAAATTTAACATTTCCTATTATTTTGATGCTACACTATATTTTTAGGCCCACAAGTCCTCACTTTCAAGCCATATACACCCTCCAGATTCTCATTGCACTCATTCACAAAATACCCTGACTTCCAAAACACTCAAGATTCACCAAGGATTCAAATGAGAATGTCAATCCAGGGTTTGAAATTCTTCTCCTCCAAATTAGATTTCCATCGTTAAAATCATATCAAGTTAAGTGGACTTTGATTGCAGAGACCTTTCCTCGACAAGCTCAACCAATTCTCTTTCCTTTTATGATTTTCCAAGTTAATTAAATTACATGTTGAATTTACGAATCCTTGCTTTAACATGAATGGCTCATAAGAGGTAAAAAGCTTGAAATAGGGCTTACCGTAACTTGTAAAATTATAGATAATTTTCACGAATTCAATACATACTTGAAAGCCCTTAATCATTATGTAGTCAATTGACTTGTTAAATCATGAAATAGATCATCAATAACATGAGAATTCTTGACTTGACATTTTATCAAACACTTGGTGGCTTCATGATACTAGTTCAAAATCATTTAATTCGAGAGTGAAATAAGAGGAGAAAACTTAATGCAAATTAATCCACCAACGTGTAGTAAACCCCTCATATAGGGTGCCATGAAATCCATCATCAAAAATCATAATAGATTATAGTTTTATAGCTCAAAACATGCATAGTTTCAATAGAGAAAAATCAACTCATAGTGTAAGCTTGAAATAGATACTCATGCATAATCAACAATACTTTGATAAAAGCCCAAGATAATTCACGCTCATATTCATAATAAGAGATACCCATAAGTAATACAGCTTGAAATCAAGCAATTTCCATAAAAAGGAAGATTGGGCTCCATGGGTGAAAGAACCTAATGGATGAAACCCACATTCCTCAAATTTTTGTTTTTTGAGATGATGTTGAAGGAAACTTAGAGCTTAAAGTGAATCCTTAAGTTCAATATTTATCTTGAAATCCTTGAATTTGGAATGAGATATTTGGTCAAGCCTTGGAAAGGTTTTTGAGAGGGTTTTGAGTGATATAAAGTTGAAAAATGGCTAAGCGTGGGTGATTTCACGTTTTAATAGGCATGGAGCTATGACCCCAATGCCCTTGGGAGCATAAGAAAATCTAATGATAGTTTTGTACTTGTCCGAGAAGTGGACCTAACACGAAGGATATTTCTACACTACTCTGCACCCCTAGAGCATCGCGGTCAGGGCACGGATGCTCTCTGTAATTCATAAATTAGTAAAAATTATTTTTCGCTACGGGTCCTCTAAAATTCGAGTTATACTCATTCCCCACTCAAGTTTGCCCTCTGATCATGCCTATGAAGTTGAATTTTTGATATTACTCATGGATTTTGAGTTATATGGAAATTACAGTTATGGGTATTCTGAAGCACATTTTTGGGTGTTTCAATATCTCCCCCTTGGGAACATTCATCCCAAAATGTCAAAGAAACATGCATAACCGAAGTAATCATGAATATTTCAGCCCAACATGAATGCGTCAAATTTATTTAAACATCATTTTTGAAAATCTCAACATGTATGTCAAAATCACCATAAACTTGTTACCATGAACATGGATGCATGCAAATGACACGAGAGATGAAACATAATACTTAAAATCATGTGGGATACTTAAATTAGTACCTTTTACTTGAGTAGAGTGGAAGAGATATAGGTATCACTTTCTCATGTCTGCCTCGGCTTCCCATGTGGCACTTTCAACTTATTGATTCCTCCAAAGGGTCTTGACGGAAGCTACAACTTTTTTTCTCAGTCTCTTCACTTGTCTATCAAAAATTTCCACCGGGACCTCCTCATATGTCAAATTATCTTCTATACCACCCACACAATCCAAGGATACTATAGCACTTAGGTCATCCATACATTTTCTCAACATGGAAATGTGGACGACAAGATGAATCATATTCATTTCCATAGGCAACTCCACCTCATATGCAACCTTACCCACTCTCCTCAAAACATTATAAGAACCCATAAATGTTGGGATTAATTTCTCCTTCCTGCCAAACCGGACCACACCCTTCATGGGTGAGACTTTCAAGTAAACCCAATCACCAACCTTTAACTCAAACCTCTTCTCCTCACATCAGTGTAGGAACCTACTTCTATCTACTTTGTGCTGTTTTCAGTCTCTCCCTTATCCACCTCACCTTCTCCAAGGCTTCCATGACCAAATCTGGACCTAGCAAAGCAATCTCCCCCACTACAAATCACACAAGTAGGGATCTACCGCACCTACTATATAAAGCTTCAAAAGGAGCCATACCAATGCTTGAGTGGTAGCTATTGTTGTTAGCAAACTAAATAAGTGGAAGATGTTCATCCCAACTACCCGTAAACTCCAATACACAAGCTCTAAGCATATCGTCAAGAGTTTGGATAGTCAGCTTGACTATTGATTTCAGGATAAAAAGCCATGCTAAGCTTAACCTCGGCACCAAGAGCTCTTTGGAAAGATCTCCAAAAAGGAAAACTAAATTGAGCACCACGATCCAAAATGATAGATAAAGGCACTCCATGCAATCTAACCAGCTTATGTGTATACAATTTGGCATAATCTTCAGCACCATAAGTGGTTTTGACTGGTTATAAGTGAGGCGACTTTGTCATTTTATCTAAAACGACCCAAACAGAGTCAAAATGTTTTCTAGTCTTAGGAAATCCAACCACGAAATCCATATTGATCTCTTCCCACTTCCAAGTAGGAATTTCTATATCTTGAGCTAGGACACCTGACCTTTGATGTTCGGCTTTTACTTAATAGCAGGTGTGACATTCGGGTGTGAACTTTGCAATCCAATACACCTCCCTCAACTCTATATACATCTTTGGAAAAACTAGGTGAATGGAATAGGATGCATCATGAGCCTCCTTCAAGATCAATACTGTGAAATCAACCACATTTGGAACAATCTACCTTGGTACCTAAGGGCACCATCTCCCACTTTGGAGAAAACCTCCACTTTACTATCTCTCACCAAGGCCTTCAAGTCCAGCAAGGCGCGAAGATCTTGTTTTGCCTTCACCTTCTCAATCAACGAAAATTTAAAACCATCAACAACCACTACACCACCATTATCAACTTTATCCAACCTAACCCCCAATCTAGCCAACCGGTGAACTTCTCTGGCCACCTCATTGCCACCATAATCAACATGAGCTAGACTACCCATGCACACTCTACAGAGAGCATGGGCCACAACATTAGCTTTGCTGGGGTGATAATGCAAACTTATATGATAGTCTTTAAGGAGCTCCAACCATCTTCTTTGTCTTAAGTTAAGATTTTTTTGCGTGAACACATATTGGAGTGTCTTGTGGTCGGTAAACACATCAACATGAACCTCATACAAGCAATGACACCAAATTTTCAAAGCAAATACCGCGACTGTTAATTCAAGATCATGGGTGCAATAATTCTTCTCAGGCACCGTAAGTTTCTTAGAGGCATATGCTATCACCTCACCATTTTGCATCAAAACACATCCCTTTCAGTAGAGCCAAGATTTCAAAGTTTTGAGACTCTTTTCATATTCATCGGTCCACATGAATTTTTCCTTCTTTAGGGTTAACTTTGTCATAGAGGAAGCAATAGAAGAAAAGCCATTCACAAACCTCAGGTAATAACCTGACAAACCCAAGAAGCTCCTAATATCCGATGTTGTCAATGGTCTCGGCCAATTCTTAATTACCTCCATCTTCTTAGGATCCACCTTAATGCCACCACTCGACACCACATGCCCTCGGAAAGCAACTTCTTTCAACCTAAACTCGCATTTTTCATATTTCGCATACAACTTATCCTCCCTCAAGATTTGCAACACCACCCTCAAGTGATTCATATACTCCTCCTTACTATAGGAGTAAATCAAGATATCATCGATAAATACCACCATAAACATGTCAAGGTAGGGTTTAAAGACCCTATTCATGAGATTCATAAATACAGCTAGTGCATTAGTCAACCCAAAGGACATAACCACAAACTCAAAATTCCCATACGTAGTTTGAATAGCCATCTTGGGAATATCACAGTCCCTCACATTCACTAGGTGATACCCAGACCGAACATCGATCTTATAAAAGTGACTAGGAGCATGAAACGACCCTAAAAAGTGCCAAAAAAAGTGCCTCAAAAGTGTCTGGAATCATAATATTTATATATCTCAAAATTTGTGCATGATTTCGAAAATTCGACTTCATATTCTTATTCAGGGGTTAAATTGAGTGAAAAATAGGTCTAACCCAGATTTAAGAGCAACCATATTAAAATTTTAATTTTCCAAAATGGCAAATTCCAGTGAGCAGTTCGTGCCCCAGGCATGACAAGCTAGGGGTGCGCTCTAGTGTTAATTTGTGTACAGTTTTTCAAGTTTTGTCCAAGGCTTTTTGGTCTTGGTCCTAAGTATTCCCAAATGTGAAAATACCTATACTTAGCCATATTTCACCTTTATATCATTCAATACATTCCTAATACTCAATCAAACACTTAGCCAAATATTTCACTCCTAATTTCAAGTCCCAAAACGCATTTGGATCATGAGGTTCTCATTCAATCATCAAGTCTGCATCTCCAATCTTCTTTAAAGATTCTCCGAAGTTAAGGTATGTTGGTTTCCTTCATGGGTTTCTTTCATCCATGATGCCCAAATTTTCTTTTTATAAAATTGCATGATATAAAGTTGATATATTCATGAGTCTCTCTTATTATGAATTTCACTACACATTATGTTAGGATTTCATGAAATAGTGACTGTTTTAGTATGTTTTTGAGTTATGAATCTATGATCTATTGTGAGATTTGGTGAAGCGTTTTGATGTATATTTCTTGAGGGTGTTACCAAGTATTGATTGATGGTTTTACATTGGATTTTATTGCATTATTTCACTCCTAAATTACATGGTTTTACACTAGCACTATACACCCTCCAAGTGTTCGATAAAATGTTCAGTTATGGTTTCTTGAGGAATTCAAGGTCCAATGCATATCTTATGAGTTGAGTAACTATATGATGATGAAAGAAATGTATATATATGATATTCTTCCAAATAGAGTTTGAAATTGACCATGCTCCACTCGAAGGGGTTAAAACCCTAGGTAACCATGTCAAGGGATTTGTATCTCGGTCACCAATGGTGGTAGGGAGAGACGATCCACCAACCATTTTAGGGGTTTGTACCTCAATCACCATGGACGGTAGGATGAGATGATCCACCAACCATGTCGAGGGGTTTGTACCTTGATAACCATGTCGAGGGGTTTGTACCTGGGTCACCAAGGGTGGTAACGTGTGACGATCCATAAACAAATTGATGAGGTTGGTACCTCAATCACTAACGGTGGTAGGGTGAGACAATCCACCAATATATGATGGTATCTTCTTACACATGTATTAATGCTTTCCCCTGTGCACCGTTTGGTCATCCTTCTAGTCCCTAAACTTGGGTCATGACAGAGCATTAGATGACCCTAGATCTTGGAACTTATGTCCTTGAGGAAACTATCCACCCTTAAAACCTTTGAAACCGCCTTCAAAATGAGCCCTCTTAGACTCACCACTTCTTCTTTTTCTAAGCTTTTCCCCCACTAGTTGCTCGGCATAATCATGAGCTGAGACAAGTCCATATTTTTCACTAGCATGGTGGTAGGACGCTCCTCGTTGACCAAGTCAGACACTCTTGACACAAATTTGTTCATCCTTGATCTAGGTTCGACAACCAATTGTGGAGCATACTTGGATAAGTTATTGAACTTGAGGGCATACTCCCTCACACTCATGGAATCTTGACTAAGGTTCATAAACTCCATCATCTTAGCCTCCCTTAGCTCGATAGGAAAGAACCAGTTGAGAAATGCAGCTTTGAACACTTCCCAAAGGATAGCACTATCATTCCCGTTCTCCAACTTCCATTGTGTAAACCAAATTTGAGCCACCCCCTTGATTTGATAGGCTTCCAACTCCAGTTTTTCCTTCAAATTAAACCCCATGATGGATAGCACCTTGTACACGTCATCTATGAACTCTTGGGGATCCTCACCTGTCTTAGACCCATGGAACTACAGTGGGTTCATTCTTGTGAAATCCCTCACCGTAGATGATGGAGTGGTAGCACGATGGGCTTGGGACCCTTGTTAATTTTGTTGGTCATAGAATGAGAAAACATTGTAATAGTATCTCGGAACTCATCTTGGACTACCCCTCAACCTTCAAGAGCTTAGGGAGCAGGAGGGGCCAGTTGTTCCTCGCATGTACGGGCTCTCCTTATTCTCTCTCTTTGAATAGGCATGATCTAGAAGAGCAAAGATCATTTGTTAGGGGAAAAGCCTTACACTTACGTCAATAGCATGATATTTCCTAAAACTCCTCATGGTCTCCCATTCATAGTTTTGGCATGCTTCACAACCATGAATAAGACTCTAATTGACGCGGTGTGTTGGATTTCGAGGACCATTAACAAACTAGTGCTCTGATACCAAGTTCGTCACGACCTAAGCCTAGGTCCTAGACTTGACACAGTGAATGGAAACCCGAAGGGACCCAAACATGCCTCTTAGCATATCAATCACACAACCTTGGTCATGGAAGTAAAGTAAATAGCAACAAGAGATATAGTAAAAGGGAAGTACGACTAAGGTGAATCTTGGTATTCATAAACGCATAAAGAGTCAAGCTCAAAGCACAAGTACATCAAAATATCCAACAACGCCTCTAACATGGAATGGAGCGAGGTCCAAGAACTCTCCAGGCTCACCCTTATATTCACAAGTGTTCAACATAAAGAAATCTCAACCTAGCAAGATTAATATAGATAGTGTCCTCGAAATTGAGGACTCACCAAAGCTTATCTCCGAAGTATCAACTAGCCACATGGAGGATGATCAAAAGGTGTTCCGGTTCCTACATGGTAATATCATGTAGGAATAAAGTATGTCATAGTACGTCTGAATGTACTAAGTAAGTGGGATGCAATGCTACAAGACATAAGCTAATATGGTTGAAATGCATAGTCATAAGGAACAGATATATAGTCTCAATATGGTATCCATCATTAATGCTCATAATAAAACATTCTTGTAAATCATTCATCTTGCACAATATATATAGTATACACATGTGTGGAAGCGACCTCAACTGACATAGACCAAGTAGCTACTTCTTGAAATCCAAGGCATGACACCCCCTCGGTAATTTGGAAGGTGCATGACACCCCTCGGCTAGGTGTGGTCTACTTGCCAAGGTAAACCAAACATGATAACATGACTAGATGGATCCACTAGTATAGAAAGGGAAATAGTCATAACCCTATAGTGGCATATAGTTTAGAGATAAAAGACTTTATATAAGGAATCCTTGAGTGGAGCCCCCATATTAAGCCTCAATCAGTGCTAAGTCAAATTCCACAGAATACTTGAAATAATCATAACTTGTATAACTTGTAAGAGACATGGAAACATGACATGAGTAATTGTTGAAACATGCTTGACCTCCAATTGTGAGCCTAACATGAAACATGAGAGCAGATCATAATCATACATTAACACTTGCTTTAACATGAATGGCTCACAAGAGGTAAAAACCTTGAAATAGGGCTTAGCTTAACTTGTTAAATCATAGATAATTTTCATGAATTCAATTCATAATTGAAAGCCCTTAATCATCATATGGTCACTTGACTTGTAAATAATAAAATAGATCATCAATAACTTGAGAATTCTTGACTTGAGATTTTATCAAACAGTTGGTGGGTTCATAATACTAGTTCAAAATCATGCAATTCGAGAGGGAAATAAGATGAGAAAACTTAATGCAAATCAACCCACTAGCATTTAGTAAAACCTTCATACAGGGTACCTTGAAATCCGTCATCCAAACTAATAATACATCATAGTTTGATAGCTCAAATCATGCATAGTCTCAATGGACAAAGATCAAGTCATAGTGTCTTGAAATAGAGACTCATGCATAATCAACAATACTTTGATAAAACACCAATATAATTCATGCTCATATTTCATAATAAGAGATATCCATAAGTAATACAACTTAAAATCATGCAATTTTCATAAAAAGAAAGATTGGGCTTCACAGGTGAAATGACCCAATGGATGAAATGCACATACCTCAAACTTGAGTTTTCTTGAGATGAGCTTGGAGGAAACTTAGAGCTTGAAGTGAATCCTTGTGTTCCAAAGTTAAGTTTGAAATCCTTGAATTTGGAATGAGATATTTTTTTCAATTCTTGGAGAGGTTTTTGAGAGGGTTTTGAGTGATATAAAGTTGAAAAATGACTAAGTATGGCGATTGCACGTGTTAGTGGGCATAGGGATATGACCCCAATGCCCTTGGGTGCATTAGAAAAATTTGTACTGGTTCGCATCTTGTCTGTGATGCAGACTTAACGCGAAAGACATTTTTACACTAATCCATGCCCCTTGAGGTCGCGGCCAGGGCGCGGATGCTATTTGGAATTCATAAATTAGCGAAAATGAATTTTCACTAGGGTCCTCTAAAATCCAGGTTATATTCATTTCCTACTCAATTTTTCCCTATGATCGTTGATACGAAGTCGGATGTTCGATATCACGCACAGATTTTGAAATATATAAAAATTATGATTATGGACATTCCAAAGCATATTTTTGAAGCGTTTTACCCTCAAAATCATATAACCATGCATAGATAACATAAAAATGACACGCAAGTAGAGGAGGTTCCTAAGATTGGAATGACATATTACCTCAATCTTAATTAGAACGGAAGAGATAGGGCTATCGTTTTTACATATCCTCTTCAGTTTCTCAAGTTGCACTTGCAACTTGTTGGTTCCTTCAAAGGATTTTGACATATGCAACATCTATATTTCTCAGTCTTTTCACACACCTATCTAAGATTTCCACTGGAACTTCCTCATAAGCGAAATTCTCATCAATATTAACCAACTCTAAGCGCAAAATGGAATTAGGGTCTCCAACACACTTCCTAAACAATGATACATGGAAGATTGGATTAACCATGCTCATATCCATAGGCAACTCCAATGCATATGCCAACTTATCAAAATATCTCAAGATCCATTAACGCCCTAAATAATTAGGGCTTAACTTGCCTTTCTTTTCAAATCGGACTATACCCTTCATTAGTAATACTTTTAAATACACCAAATCATCAGCTTTAAATTCAAGGTTTCTCCTCCTTGTATCGGCATAAGACTTTTGCCGACTTTGGGCCATCTTCAATCTCTCCCTTATCATATTCACCTTTTTTAAAGCCTCTTTAACCAAATCCATGCCTGACAAAGCCATCTCAACCACTTAGAACCACCCAATCAGAGATTTACAATGCCTCTCATATGAGCTTCGAAGGGAGCTATTCCAATGTAAGAGGGATAACTGTTATCATAAGCAAACTGTATGAGTGGAAGATGCTCAAGCAAACTGTATGAGTAGAAGATGCTCATACCACTTTTATGTAGGAATCTCAATCCTGGCCTAGGCCACTTGGCCTTTGGTGTTCAGCCTTAACTTGTTGACAACTTTGGCAACCGGCTACAAATCTAGCAATATCCTTCTTCATACCACCCAACCAACACAATTCTCCCAAATCCCTATACATCTTGGTAGAATCGGGGTGAATGGGATAAGATGAATTGTAAGCCTCATCCAATATCAAGACTCTCAAGCCATTAACATCAGGCATACATAACCTACCTTGGTACCTAAGAATACTATCTCCCCCTTGGGAGAAAACCTCCACCTTGCCATCCTTCACCAAAGCTTTCAATTCTAATAATGTGGGGTCAAGGTATTTTTTGGTTTTGACCTCTTCAATCAAGGATGACTTAGAACCATCCACAACCACCACACTTCTATTTTTGTCCGCATCCAACCTAACTCACAATCTAGCCAATTGGTGAATTTCTCTTGCCAATTCTTTCTTGCCATCCTTAATATGAGTCGTACTCCCCATGGACATCCAACTGAGGGCATCGACCACAACATTCACTTTGCCTGGATGTAGTGCACGCTCATATGATAATCTTTAAGGAGTTCCAACCACCTTCTTTTCCTTATGTTTAGATCCCTTTGGGTGAATACATATTAGAGAATCTTATGGTTGTTGAACATATCTACATAAACTCCATACAAATAATGATGTCATATCTTCAAGGAAAGTACCAAGAGTCACTAATTCAACATTATATGTGGGTGATTGCGCTCATGCACCTTTAGTTGCCTAGAAGCACAGGCAATGTCTTTTCAATTTTGCATTAGTACAAAACCCAAACCAACCGTTAAAATTCAGAATACACCACAAACACTTCTAACCCTTCTGATAGAGCCAAAACAAGAGCAAATGTAACCTTATATTTCAAAGTTTGGAAACTTCTTTCACATTCACTGGTCCTTACAAATTTAGCCTTCTTTGGTGACAACTTTTCAAGAGAGAGGCAGCTGAAGAGAAACTCTCAACAAATCTTTGGTGGTACCACGCTAAACCTAACAAACTCTTAATATCTATGTGCGTTAAGGGTCTCAGATTGAGAATGATGTAGAGAGAGGGACCACTACCACCACTACTGGACTAGAGGTCATGCCTGCACACATAGCACCCGCTGACATGATTTACGTGTTAGCGGCATCCATTTAGGCCATGGTAGAAAGGTAGGATCACATTGAGTCCAAGTTGACTCAGTTACTATAGTAGATCCGACCTCGGGTTCGCCAGGCCATCTTAGAGGCTAAGGCACGTATGCGAATGTATATTGTGGCTATTATTCTGGAGAGACTCATACCTATGGACAACCGCATTGATATGTTCGACAGGCGAGTAGATCAGAACTTAGCTCAGCACAACCTGCAAATTTGATAACCATTCAGATGGAGATCCAACAACTTCGATCCAAGATGAGAGCAGTATTAGCTGCATTGATCGTTCTTACATTGGCCGATCCCATTAAGGTGGTAAATTTTTTTTTGAGCATCCACCACTCTCTTCCCTCGGGAGGTGACCCTATACTGATGATCCCAATTAAGCAAGACTAAAGGCGAGGATAATAGACGAGGAGAAGTTTTAGCTTGATAGGCTACACTCAATGCAGGGTGAAGAGGCATGTTGAAGATGTGAGGTAGATAAGGTGAGGGGTGCTGGAGCCTCCAGACATGGTCCCATTACTGAGGAGACCACTAGGTAGGTTGAGGGTAGTCATACTCAACCAGAGACCGACGCTTATGTTTTTTGACACCTGTGTTTTATTATTATATTTTGTGCATTGAGGACAATGCAAATTCTATTTGATGAGGTATGGGTAGTTATAGGACTCAGTGATGTCTGAGTAACTATGGCCTATAACTATTCAAAATTTTGAGTCTAAGGGGTTTTGTTGCCTATGTTCTTTTTCCCTAAGGATATTTAATTTCTGTGAACCGACATATTTACTATGTGTAGGTAGTATTAGTATCATTTAGTACTAAAGTATATGGAATGTGTTATTATTTTTTAAAAAAATTATACGTACAAGAAAATTTATTAGTTAATCTTGATAGCAACCATGCATGATTGATTGTTTGACAATGCTTGTTTGAAATAAGTAAGGTCTATTTGAGATCAAAAGCATGATCTGAGAGTATATGTTAATAGTGTAATCAATGCCATGTGTGTGTAATCTTTCTTTGCTAATTCTTATACTGTGTTCCAATTCAAAACTTGCCTATTGCTTTTATGTAGACTGTAGGTTAGTTTCTTAGAAAAGGATCTTGGGCCACTATTCATATTAGTCTACTTAGCCTAAATAACAAACAAAATATGTAATTTATCCCTTGATCCTAATGTTTGAGATTTCCACGTATCCTTTTGTTTGTAAAAACCCAAGTAACCTAGCCTTGTCGAATGCAAAATCCTGAAATTTGCCCTAGCCCTTCCTTGAATATTGTGCACCTTGATGTGCTATCGAATACAACATATTTGATGCTAAAAACTTAGTATTTTATATGTTCTCAATGTGATATTATGATTTTTATGTGTTTTTGGTATTTAGTTTAGAGTAAAGCAGGTTGGCATAATTTTAGGGGAAAATTGCAGACTCTTCTGATTTTTGATGGATTACGGGATAGTCTACGAGTTTAGACTCTAAGGTAGAGGATTCTACAAGTCATAGAGTGGGTTTCGTGAAGATTTCCAGTGAATAAAGTCTACGAAAGTACAATATGAGTTGTGAATTAGTCTATGACTCATAAATTGGATCCATGGCAATAAAGTCCAATATCTCAAGAGCTGAACATGTGACTTCGATTATGACTCGTAAGTCACTTTACGAGTCATAAGTATCTGTCGTAGAAAGTCACCGACTAGTTTTTCTATTTTTAAGACTTGTTTGTAAATACTATAAATTGTAATTTTTAGGTTAATTTTGAGGAGAGTACAGTACAGAACGTCATTAGAAAGTACTTTTAGGTTTTTGTACTTGGAGACTTCAATCTTAGAGGAGAATACACTTGTGGATTCATTGTATCTTCAAATCTTTTGATTATCAATATATTTTGGATTTGCATGTTGTTCATCTTAATTGGGTAAGTGATTAATTATGTTTTCTCAATTCATGATTTCTTCATATATACCCACAGCATGAATAGCTAAATCCATATCTTGGGGTTGTGGGAACCATGGGCTCACCCTCATGTCAATACATACGTAAACGAAAGGTAGTCTTAGCGCACAGCATAAGATCATAAATATTGTCCTCGGAATGGAGGACTCACTAACTAGCTTGAGAGAAATCGTACTAGCCACGTGGAGGAAGGTGCTCGAGCGGGGCTCCGGTTCCTACATGGTGACATCATATAGGTATAGACTATGCGTTGGTACGTTTGGATGTACTGAGTATGTAGAATGCTATGCAACAAGGGATAAGCAACATAATCGAAATGCATAAGCATGGGAAATGAATAGCATATAACAACATGGCATGCATGGAAGATGCATGAAGTAAATTATGCTTACATAGAACATTATACATGTGCAAGATGAGACCATCATTATAGAATTCACAGACCATTGAGGTACAAACCCCTCAATTGGTTTGTGGATCGTCTCACCCTACCACCCGTGGTTATTGAGGTACAAACCCCTCAATTGGTTGTTAAGGTACAAACCCCTCGACATGGTTGGTGGACCATCTCACCCTACCACCCACAATGATTGAGCTATAAACCCCTCAACCCGGTTATCAAGGTACAAACCCCCCTCGATATGGTTACCCGGGTTCTTAACTCCCCAAGTAGGGCAAGGTCAATTTCCAACACTATATAGGAGAATATCATATACATACATTCCTTTCATCATCGTAAACTTATTCAACTCATAAGACATGCATTGGACCTTCAATTCTTCAAGAAACCATAACCAGACATTTTATCAAACACTTGGTGGGTATGCAATGCTAGTGTAAAATCACAAAATTAAATAGTGAAATCATGCAAGAATTCTTTAAGTAAATCATCCCATCGATACTTGATAACATCATGATACGATATATATCTAAACCCTTCATCAAATCTCAAGATAGATCTAAGATTCATAGCCCAAAACATGCTAAAAAAATCATAATTTTATTAAACCCAACATAGTTCATAGTCAAATTAATTGAGTAAGACCTATAAGTAAATTAACTTAAAATCATGCAATTTAAGTAAAAAGGAAGCTTAGTCTTTGTGGGTGAAAGGAACCCATGAATGAAACTCATAACCATAGCTTTGGAGAATTTTTGATGAAGATTGGAAATGGAGACTTGAAGCTTGAGTAAAATCCTTAAGATCCGGGTGAGTTTTGGAACTCTTGAATTTTGAGATGAAATATTGTCTAAATGTTTGACTGAGTATTGGGGAATATTTTGGATGATATGAAGGTAAAATATGGCTGATTATAGGTTTTTGAATGCATGGGAAGGTTTAGGCCAAAGACCCAAAGGCCTTGGACTGGACAAGAAATAATAGACAAAAATAACACTGATCCGCGCCCTGGTAGTGTCGCACCGGGGGCAAGGATCGTCACTGGGATTAGCAAATTGTGGATTTTCAAATTTTGATATGCTTGCTCTAAAATTAGGATTAGACCCATTTCCAACTCAATTTGACCCCCTGATCAAGAATATGAAGTCGAATTTTTGATATCACGCATGAGGTTTGGGAGACAAGGAAATTATGATTTTGGACACTTTCAAGGCACATTTTCAGACATTTTTTTCGGTCATTTCAATTGTGTTTCAACCACTACCGACTGACATAAAGTTAATAGTTTCTAGTAGATTACTTCAAATGCTACAAAACCGTGGATTATTTATGGGCCTATCATCAGACGATCCACATAGGCACTTGCACAAAGTGGCATTTGTTTTTAAAAGTGTGATGGGGATACAAAATTTGTCTATGGATGCTGTGAGACTTTATATTTTTCCGTTATCTCTTATGAGAAATGCTGCATTATGGCTATATGAGCACCCACCGAGTTTAATACTAGCTGGGCAGATTTGAAAAAGGCCCTTTTGGAGAGGTGCTTCCCTAGATCGAGGAAGCTCAAGTTAAAGGACCAGATCAACAACTTTCAGCAACTTCAAATGGCTCCCATAGAAAGTACGTAATGGAAATGTGCAACCATATAATAAGTATCATTTGGTGATTCAATGAGCACTACATGGGAGAGATACTAAGTGTTTGAGGAGTGACCCTGATCATAAGATAGTTGATAATTCCTTGGTGGAGATCTTCTACCGTGCCTTTGATGAGAATAGTCAAGCATGTGCCGACACCATTATGGGGGGATATGTTTTTAGATCAACCATTTGCAAGGATGTCGAACATATAGAACAATTGGTCAAGAGTAATCATGCATGGGGACAACAAGATAGAGCTTCTATGAGGAGTTCATGTGATTCTAATGTTTGTTCCGAGCAAACTAAGATCAATGAGGAGATTATGCAACAACTTCCTCAATTTCACACAAGCATAGATGTTATGATCAAGTAGAATCAGGAATGAGTAAATACGGTAGTTCATCAACCTCCACGTGCACCCATGTATGAGGAGTCTTATTTTGAGGAGGATGCTTTCTTTGTGAATGATCAGATGGGGGTGTCTGGACAAATTTCCAAGGGTCCAATCAGGACTATTGGCGCCAAGGTCAAGGAAACCAAGGTTAGAACTATCGTAGAGAAGAAACTTATAGAGACAACTGAGGTGGTTATTGTGAGAGAAAGAGGGGTCCAAAAGTAGTTTGGAGTAGAAGAGATGATTTCAAAAATGTTCCATATGTGCCACCACATAACCGAGATGCTAGTACAAGCAATTCTAGAATTGAGGAGATGTTCGATCATTTGTTTGAGAAGGTCGAGACACAAGATGACACTCTAAGGGGCATGAAATTTGATATTTTAAGCATTAATCAGAAGATAGAGTTCCATTCTATAGCTATTAAATAGCTTGAGCAATAATTTGGTCAAGTGTCAACTTAGTTGAATCAGTATCAAAAAGGTATATTGCATAGCAACATATTTCAAAATCCAAATAATAAAGGGCAATGTATGGAAGTTACTACTAGAGGTGGCAAGAGTAATATTGGTCCTCCTTTGCTGGTTGAGGTAGAAGATGGTTCATGAGAAGATAGTTACAGATAATGATGTGATTGAAGAAGATAATTGTGTGAAAGATGGGGTGAGTAAGGTAGCTAAAGATCCATAAAAGTATAAGCCCATCCCAAGGCCTCCTCCTCCTTTCCCTCAAAGACTCAAAAAGAGGGAAGAGGAAGGCAAGTTCAAACACTTTCTCTATATGCTTAAGAAACTATCAATCAACATCCCTCTTATTGAATCTTTGGAGAAAATGTTGGGTTATGAAAAATACATGAAGGATTTAGTTACCAAAAAGCAGACAGTGAGTCAAGAACATTCTCAAGAGCTTCAACATTGTAGTGCTATCACTACTAAGTCCTTGGTTCAAAAGCGTGAAGACCCAGGTGCTTTCACTATACCTTGGACTATAGGGGAAGTGGAGTTCGCAAGGGCACTATGTGATTTGGGTGCAAGTACCAATTCAATTCCTCTTGCAGTTTACAATAAGCTTGGCTTGGGTGCCCCTACCCCTACTAACATGCGGTTTTTGATGGCGGATAGAACTGTAAGGAAACCTGTGGGGATACTATATGATGTGTTTGTAAAGGCTTTCCCTGCAGATTTTATGATTCCAGACTTTGAGGTTAATTTTGAAGTTCCTATTATTTTAAGAAGGCCTTTCTTAGCTACTAATCACACCTTGGTTGATATGGAGAAAGGTCTGCTCAAGTTCAGATTTGGGAAGGATGAGGTCGTGTTCGATGTGTGTCAACAACCAAGGAGAGACAATGATGTAAGAGTGGTTTCGGGTATTGGAAATGTTGATGATGATGAGCCAGAGATACCATTTGAGATAAGACTAGTTATAGACACTTTGGATGCAGTATAAATGAACTTCAATAGTGATGGTATCCCAGACTATGAGAAATCAGTAAAGCTCTCGAATTCTGTTTTGGTCCTAGATACCAAACTTAACTAGAGCTAGACTTACTGAATCGGGAGTCACCACCCACAAAGCCATCCATAGAAGACACACCAATGTTAGAACTGAAAGCTTTTCTTGCACATTTGAAGTATGCATTTTTGGGAGTCAACAACATTTTTCCCATCATAATAGCAACAGATTTGACTGATGAGTAAGCAAATACCCTTGTAACAATGCTCAATCAATTTAACAAGGACATCAGAGGAAATATTGCAGACAATATTGGTATCACTCCTGGTGTATGTACACACAAAATCTTGTTATTCAAGGATTACAATCTGAGCGTTGAGCATCAAAGGTGCCTAAACCCTCATGTGCAAGAGGTTGTTCGCAAAGAGATGATTAAATGGTTGGATGCAAGAGTAATCAACCCAATCGCTGATAAAGAATGGGTAAGCACCGTACAGTATGTTCCACAGAAAGGGGGTATCACAGTGGTACCTAATGCTAATAATGAATTGATCCCTATGCAGCCAGCCACAGGATAGAGGGTGTGCATGGATTGCATAAAGCTCAATGCCTCGACAGAGAAGGATCATTTTCTTATGTCATTCATGGATTAGATGCTTGATAAACTAGTAGAAAAGGGGTGGTCTATCTTCTTGACGGGTATTCTGGCTATAATTAGATCATTATTGCTCCAAAGGAACTAGAGAAGACCACATTTACATGCCCCTATGTCATTTTCACATCTAAGAGGATGTCATTTGGGTTGTGTAATGCACCAAGAACATTTCAGATATGCATGATGTCCATCTTCTCAATCATGGTAGAGAGCACTGTTGAGGTCCTCATAGATGATTTCAGTGAAGTTGGGAAAACATATGAGGATAGATTGGCACACTTGCATGATGTATTGCAAAGATGTGTAGAAAGTCATCTAGTGCTAAACTGGGAAAAGTGTCATTTTATGGTCAAAGAGGGTATTGTGTTGGGCCACTGGATATCTGAAAAAGGCATTGAGGTCGACAGAGCAAAGGTTGAGATGATTGAGAAGCTTCCACGACCCATCTCAGTAAAGGGTGTAAGGGGTTTCTTAGCACATGCAAGATTCTATCAGAGGTTCAAAAAATACTTCTCTAAGATTTCACACCCATTATGTAAATTATTGGAGAAAGATGCTAAGTTCGTGTTCAATGATACATGTATGCAAGCCTTTGAAGAGTTAAAGAAGAGGTTGATCTCAGCACCAATTATTGTGGCTTTAGACTAGTCCAAGCCCTTTGAAATCATGTGTGATGCAAGTGTGGTTGCTCTAGGAGTGGTATTGGGACATCACAAGGAGAAGATATTACATCTCATATATTATGCCAGCAAAGCCCTAATTACAATCCAAATGAATTACACTATCGCAGAACAAGAGTTACCTATATTGGTCTTCGCATTCAAAAAAGTTCAGATCATATCTATTGGGAGCCAAAGTGGTGGTGCATATAAACCACTCAGTACTTAAATATTCGATGACCAAAAATGATGCAAAGCCAAGGTTGATGGGATGGGTGCTTCTCTTGCAAGAGTACAACTTTGATGTCATTGACAAAAAAGGGACAGAGAATCAGGTTGCAGATCACCTCTCCAGATTAGAAGATAGGACAATGATGAAATTTGGTGATAGATTGGAGATAAAATAATTCCTTCCCTTATGAGAGAGTATTGGCTGTATCACATGATCTAATACTTCGGTTTGCAGATTATGCAAATTACTTGATAATTGATATGGTGTCACCTAACGAAAACACACATCAACGTCAGAATTTTATGCATGATGTAAGGAAGTTCTTTTCAGATGACCTATACTTATTCTGTGTGTGTGCTAATAGGATTATTCGTCAATGTGTTCCTGAGGTCGAAATGATGAGCATACTTGAGGCATGCCACTCATCATGATG
Source organism: Solanum clarkiae (assembly GCA_011800125.2). Lineage (NCBI taxonomy): Eukaryota > Viridiplantae > Streptophyta > Magnoliopsida > Solanales > Solanaceae > Solanum > Solanum clarkiae. Next base: position 4,997 of record JAABOM020068298.1, on the reverse strand, counting down.
GGCAGACATCATAGTGGATTCAAATAGCACACAAGATTTTACAATATAGGTATTATTGTCACACCATCCACCAAGATGCCCATGACTATTCCAAAACTTGTAATAGTTGCCAATGAGAAGATGGGGTTACTCGCAAGCATGAACTCCCTCTAAATCCTATTTTGGTGATGGAGTTGTTTGATGTGTGGGGGACAGACTTCATGGCAGCATTTGTTAGCTCACGTGGAAACAAGAGTATCTTAGTTTTTTTGGATTATGTATCAAAGTGGATGGATGTTGTGGCTCTACCTAACAATGAGGATAAAATTGTTACAACATTCCTGAAAAGGAATATCTTCACGAGATTTCGTACTCGTTGAGTTATCATCAGTGATGGAGGTTATCACATCTGCAATAGACTTTTTAAAACTATTCTTGAAAAATATAGAGTGCAACATGGGGTGGCAACGCCTTATAACCTCCAAACGAGTGGGAAAACGGAAGTGTCAAATAGGGAAATTAAATAGATTTTATCTAAGACTGTGAGTGCAAACCAGATAGATTGGTTACGGAAGATAGATGATGTTTTATGGGCTTAAAAGGCTGCATTCAAAACCCCTATAGGTATGTCCCCATTTCAACTTGTCTTCGGGATGTGGTGATTGAAGAAGTTGAATCTAGATAGAAATGATACAGCCACCTCTAGTGAGCCAGCTCAATGAACTTAATGAGTTCCGATTGAAAGCATGTGAGAGCTCAGCCTTGTATAGGCAAAGAATAAAAATACAACATAACCATCGCATAGAAAACCTCCAATTCACACCAAAGCACTTGGTGCTACTCTTTAATTCCAGACTAAAGTTGTTACTCAAGAAGCTCAAATCTAGATGGTTGAGACCATTTCAGGTAGAATGTGTCTTTGATCATGGGGCCATTGAATTGGAGAGACAAAATGGAGGTACTTTCAAAGTAAATGGCAAAAAGAGTCAAGTCATACCTTTGATACGTGGAAGAGATCAAGACGGTTGAATAAAGGGATCATGAAGAAGTTTGAGTACTCATGATAGCTAATCATGTCACGGCAATAAATCAGGCGCTGTTTGGGAGGCAAGCCATGGTGGACTATGGTTCTTAGGTATCGAGGTATGTTTTTGACCTCTATTTATTTTATTATTTCCTAATTTGGTGCATTGGGTATAATTCAGAATTTTTTTTATGGGGTATGGGTAGTTATGGGCCTCAATGAAATCTGAGTAGCTTATGGTCCTTAAGTACCCTAAATTTTGATCCCAAGTTTTTCTGGACCTGTGTTGTTTTAGCTCGTGGATATTTAATTTTTTTTGAACAGGCACGTTTAGGAGTAGCATATAGTACTAATACTTAAGGCATATAGCATGTTTTTATGTTTAATTTGAGAATTGGTATCCACCAAAAAAATTTGATTAGTAGTTAAATAGCAACCATCCATGTTTGGGTGTTTGGCAATAGTTTTTCTGATAAGGGAGGGTAATTGAGATGTGAAGCATGATCTATGAGTCTCTTGTTTATAATTTATGCAATGCCATGTGAGTGTGAGCTTATTTTGTTAGATTCGTGCATTTAGTGTTGATTCAGAACTTGCATTGTTACTCTAAGTTAGATTATAGATGAAATGTCCGAAAAAGTGCCCAAAAATGTGTCTCAGAAATTTCCATAATCGTAATTTCTATATATCTCAAAATTCACATGTGATATCAAAATTTCAACTTCATATTCTTGATAAGGTGGCAAAATCGAAAGGGAAATGAGTATAACCCAAATTTTAAAGAACCAGTAGCGAAAAAAGAATTTCACAAAAATTTAATTTCAAGAAGCAGTGTGCGTTAGCTCCATGAGCGAAGCAGTGTATTTTGTTGCCAGTTTTTCCTGTTTCGGTCCATGGCCTGGGAACTTAGGCCTATGCCCTCCTATGCATAAAAACACCTACACTTAGTCATTTTTCTAGCCCATATCATTCAAGTCATTCCCAAAAACCCTCTCTACTCTTAGCCAAATATTTCACCCAAAATGAAGTGTCCCAAACTCATTCCGAATCTTAAGAAATATATTCAAGCTTTCAAGTTCTCATTCAAATCTTCATCAAGAAAATCTCCAAAGTTGAGGTATGTGGGTTTCAATCATTGGGTCCTTTCACCCGTAGTGTCCAACCTTCCTTTTTAATTTAAATTACATGTTTTTAAGTTGATCTATCTATGGGCACTTCTTATTATGAATTTGACTATGAACCATTTTGGGGTTTCATAAAATGTTGACTATTTAATCATGTTTTGAGATATGAATCTATAATCTATTATGAGATTTGATGAGGGGTTTCAATGTATCTTGCATAAGGGTGTTACCAAGTGTTGGTGGGTTGATTTATAATATGTTTTCTCGCATGATTTCACTCTTGAATATCATGATATTGAATTAGCATTCCACACCCACCAAGTGTTTGATAAAATGTCTGATTAAGTATTCTTGAGTTATTGATAATCTATTCTATGGCTTATGATGATTAAGGGAATGTAAATATGGGTATTAAATTCATGTAAAGTACTTACGGCATTGCAAGTTTATTGTTAGGCTCCCATGTTTGTTGTGTTTTTGGGGAATTGAGAAGTTCTTTCTTGATACTTGAATGTGATAGTTTGATGAGATATTTTTATGACTCCCACTGAAAAAATTATATTGTAAGGTATGAAGATTCTATAAGGTCTATTGAAAAGGCTACGTTGCCAGGTAGATTGACTCATGTATCCTACCTAAAAGATTATATAGTAAGGTAAGGACATCCTATAACACCTACCAAAAAGGCCATGTCGTAAGGTACAATTCATGGCTCCTACCAAAAAGATTATATCATAAGGTAGAATAATTCAGGGCTCCTACCCAAAAGTTATATCGTAAAGTAGGGGATGTCATATGCTACTTACCAAAAAGACTATGTCGTAAGGTAGGGGTATTAGTAACACTCTCCGAAAAGGTTATACCGTAGGACGTGTGGGTGGCTATGTGGCCCATCTCAAGCATGTTTTTTGTAAGGTTCAAGCATACATATATTCCACATTGAATTTACATTCCTTGATTATGACTAAGTATTTTTTACTTCAAGCATTGATCATGCATACTATATTGTTATTACACTATCTCTTGCTTATGCTTATGCATTTTGATTATGTTACCTATCACTTGCATTGCATCCTACATACTTAGTACATTCAAATGTACTAATGCATACTCTATGCCTACATGATATTACCATGTAGGAACTAGCACTCCTGACGATCATCCTCCATGTAGTTAGTTTTGGACATCTTGAAGATAAGTTTTGGTGAGGTCTCAAGTTCGGGGACACTAGCTATGCTACTCTTGCTTATGTTATTTCTTTATGTTGAATGCTTGATACTATGAGTGTGAGCCCGAAAAGTGTCATGGCCCCTACCTATTCTATGTTTAGAGGTGTTGTTTGACAAGTGGTGTAATTATGCATTAGCTTTGACAAATCTATGATTTATGCTATTAAAAACTTCCCTTAGTCCCTTTATCCTTCTTTATACTCTCCTAATTTTGTTTACTTTGCTTCCGTGACCAAGAATGTGTAATTGATATGCTAAGAGGCTTGTTTGTGTCCCCTCGGGTTCCCCTTTGTCGTGTTATGACTAGGTCCAAGGCTTGGGTCATGACAAACTTGGTATCAGAACACTAGTTTGTTAATGTTCCTCGAAATCCAACACATCACGTCGATTAGAGTCTTATTCATGGTTATGAAGCGTGCTACACTATGAAAGGGATGCTATTAGGCGTTTTATGAAATGTTTCACTTCTTCATGGTCTATAATATTTTTTAGTTGTAGGGTAAGGATTTCCCCCCTAACAAATGTTCTTTGCTCTTCTAGATCTTGCCGCTTCAAAGAGGGAGAGCAAGGAGGGCCCGTGCACCCACGGGACAAGCGGCTTACCTCGCTCCTCAAGCTCCTCAAGATGGAGGGGCTACCGAAGTTGAGTTTCAGAATGTTATTACTATGTCTGCACATTCAATGACCAACCAAATTCACCAAGGGTTCTAAGCCTCTTATGCTCCCACTCCAGCCTCAAGGGTAAGGGATTTTACTAGAATGAACCTATCGGAATTCCATGGGTCTAAAGTGGATAAAGATCCTCAAGAATTTATTGATGAAGTCTATAGAGTGTTGTATATCATGTGGGTTAGATCGGACGAGAAAGCAGTATTGGCGGCTGACTATAACACTCCAATTTTTTTCAAGATAAGACCGAGTCATCCTTCTTATGATATAGAATTTTAATTTAGGATTCTTAATTGAGCATAGATGTTAAAGTCAGTTTCTTAGTATGGAAATAGAGTTGGAGTTGATAGGAGGTCGTAGTACTAACGTATGATTTTATAAAATTTGGGTGAACCAATTACTTATAAGTTTTATATACATGCTAGGATTAATTCCTGAGTATTCAAAGTATATTAGATGTGATTTTTCATAAGGGATCTTTTACATCAAGCCAAGTTCAAAGAATTTCTAGCAACTAAGTTTTCATATGAGTCGACAGAAGGGTAACTTTCAAATGACCATATCTCCTAAAGTATACTTAGTTGGATGACCCATAATATATCAAATCGAAGATATTCAAATTACCTTTCCAGTGCATCTGAATTTGCATTAATTGGAGTTTGGAGTAGAAAGTTATGACCATTTTAGTGAAGGGGTGCAGAGCTGTCCAACGGTCCACATCCGGAGCGCGTCGCGGACCCTGATTGGATTAGTTAATGACGTTTTTTCTTTATAATTTAAGGGTATTTTTATCTTAAAAGCTTCGGGAGTCTATTTATCGTCTCCAAAACCTATAAAAAGTCAGTGTTCATGATCAAAACCCTCTCCCTTCCCTCCTAAACATTAACACTCAAGTATCATCAAGAAAATCATCAAGTTAGGATTAGCTTCCAAGATTCCTCCTCAAGGTAAGTATTCTTCATGAATTTCAAT